>WOVY01006414.1:0-12813 GCA_013436015.1 Rhipicephalus annulatus | reverse complement strand
AAAGAACAGATTGGAGTGTGTTCAAAACTCAACTTGAGGATTGCTTGTGAAGAAGGGCCTGTCAATGGTCTTCAGCAAGCTATTAAGGAAACTGCACATGCGGCTATGCGCACAATAATACGCTCTTCAAGTACTCTGAATTTGACCTCGAGCTGGAGCGACTTCGTGCGATCCGCCGTCGTGCCGAAAACGATACCGACACACCAATTCCACAGACGATTTACGAACAGCCCGGCGCATCCAAAGAAGATACAACGGCGCCTGGACAAATTAGACACCCAACGATGGAGGAAATTTTTGTGCGTCGCTAGATCCTCATAAACCACTGTCTCAGATATGGAGAATTGTGCGAGGCCTACGTTCTTTTTCAGAGCAGCGTTTTCCCTTCAAAGCCCTTGCACTTTTTCAACGCCGGCATGAATTGAGGTAGCAGAAGATTTCTGCGCTATGACCGTGGGCCAGACAATTTACACAAGCCTACATACAGTGCATCATATCCCTCACTCACGGGACCCGCGCGCATGGATCTACCGTTTACATCACAGGAGCTCGATGCGGCGCTCGTCTTATGTAATAGTCGTCGTCAAACTGGCCCGATGACATCTCATACAGGATGCTGTGCAACCTGGTAACGGGCACGAGAAGCACTCCTTAACATTTTCAACGATTCCTGGCAAGCTGGCGTCGTTCCGCAAGATTGGAAGATTAGCCGCTTAGTACCGATTCTTAAGCCTGGCAGATCTCCCCTGGACATTGCCTCTTACCGACCGATCGCACTCTCAAGTTGCGTAGGAAGGTAATGGAGAGAATTATCTTGGCCAGGCTTGAATGGTACCCTGGAACACTATGAGATATATCCGAACGCCGGCTGGTTTTCGCCGTCACCGATGTTCGATCGACAATGTTATAGATCTCGTCACATATGTCCAGCAACAAAAGCATGTAAACGACTATCTACTGCCATGTTCCTTGACGTAAAAGGAGCATATGACAACGTTCTACATGACGCCATCCTTGAAGCCATTGAGTCAGTGGGCCTTGGCGGGCAACTGTATTGTTGGACACGCAGTTATTTACAAGGGTGGACCGTTTATTTGTGAAACTGCAGATGGTCCAACCTCCCAACACCCCACGCATCGTGGTCCCGCAAGGTGGCGTCTTGAGTCCAACCCTGTTCAACCTTTTGGGGCACGACACCGGTTCCGGAATGGAGCGCTTACCCTGTCTGCTCTTACAGGCTTTCCTGCTGATTTCTACTCCAGACGTGCTGCCTGATGCCGCCTTTCTGTGCGGCGACACTTCATGCTCCGTGGAAATACCAGTGCATTCGACGCTACCGCCAGGAGTGGATAATCATCTGTTCCTACACCAGCAACCATGGTCATCGACTACGATAATCAACGCCACTATCTTCGGGGGAGGCACCGCATATAAGCATTTTCCCGGAGAGGCTTGCTTGGGGCACGACACCGGTTCCGGAATGGAGCGCTTACCCTGTCTGCTCTTACAGGCTTTCCTGCTGATTTCTACTCCAGACGTGCTGCCTGATGCCGCCTTTCTGTGCGGCGACCTTCATGCTCCGTGGAAATACCAGTGCATTCGACGCTACCGCCAGGAGTGGATAATCATCTGTTCCTACACACCAGCAACCATGGTCATCGACTACGATAATCAACGCCACTATCTTCGGGGAGGCACCGCATATAAGCATTTTCCCGGAGAGGCTTGCTTGGGGCACGACACCGGTTCCGGAATGGAGCGCTTACCCTGTCTGCTCTTACAGGTTAGTTATTTAGACCGCTCTTGCTGTCCCCGCAGCAGCAATCGTTGCTTTCTTATGGTGTCGTGCCCAAGCGAACTGTTCCTTATGTTTGAACGCTGTAAGAATTGGTTTCGCATGTATACCAATAGCCTGCTTTTATTGCTATCCGGTGACGTTGAACCTAATCCCGGTCCTAACACAACGAAGTTCTAACTACCGTCCTGGCCACTGTCCAGAGGATAGATTCCAGACAAGAAGAAATACTGAATGATCTGCGCGCCCTGAAACTTTGGCAGACATCTGTTGATGACGAACTAAAGCAGATATCCTCCCGGATGCATGCCGTGGAGGCGGACGTTATGGCTTTAAAGCAAAATGATGGTTCATCGACTTCCTTGTCACAAACTTCCGGCGTCAACATATGCGAAAAAATAAAGGCTATTGAATCGCGATGTGAAGATGCCGAGAACAGGTCACGACGTTCTAACCTGCTTTTCTTTGGCCTACCTGACGAACCGTCTGAGTCCTGGTTCTCATCCGAACAGAAAGTTATTCAATTATGTTCGCAGCACCTGGGCATAACACTTCAATCCTCGCAAATTGAAAGAGCCCACAGGCTTGGAAGATACAACTCTGATAAGTGCAGACCGATCATCACAAAGTTCGCTTTCTTTAAAGACAAGCACAGCATCATGGAAATGGGCCACAAACTGAAGGGCACGCTCTTTGCCATCCGTGAGGATTTTGCTCCGCAAACACGGTTTGCTAGGAAAAAGTTGTTAGAATTTGGAAAAGCTAAAAACGTGCCTTTCAAGCTTTCAGTCGATAAACTGCGAATCGATAACGTTACTTACGTGTACGACGCAATCAATGACAAAATAACACCTGCATCGCAATAGCTCGCGCGTAGGTCGGCTACGCACACACTTGTAAACAATTTCCTGCCACATGCTGATCCCATTCAGTACAAGAACTTCACTTTATCATACACCAACATACGCAGTATTATTTCAAAGCGCACTGAGTTGTGCTCTTATCTTGAAAACAGCAACTGCGATATCTTGCTGCTTACGGAAACTTGGCTAAACCCTAATATCTCTGATAGTGAAGTTTTGCTTGACTCACCTGATTTCCATATTTTCAGAAAAGATAGGATAGGTAGAGCTGGTGGGGGGGTACTTATTGCCATAAAAAGTCATATCACATCTTTTGTGATTGACATTCCGTCACGGTTGGAAATTGTTTGGGTGTGCTCCTCATCACATGCATCCAAAACAATTTTCGGAGCATGTTACAGGCCGCCAGATTGCTCGGAAAGTTTTGTTACAGATTTGCACGACAACTTGACAAATTTGCGCTCTAAGTTTCCTAAAGCTGACGTTTTCCTCTTGGGCGATTTCAACTACCCTGAAATTGACTGGTCCAATCTAACTTCCCTCTCACGCAATTCCAGAGAGTTCCTCGATCTAACCCTTGACTTCTCTTTTGTTCAATTAATTGACCAACCCACGCGCCAACACAACATTCTTGACCTGCTCCTATCGTCAGCTCCTGAAAAAGCTACATCAACCTTATATCTAGATGGTCTCAGTGACCACCGTCTCATTCAGGTATCTATTAGCTTACCTGCATCCAAGCCTTATGTCTCTCCAAGGCCAATACTTGATTATAAAAGAGGTGATTATCAATCCATAAATCAGAGTTAGATGACTTCTCTCACTCATTTATGGCCTCTTTCTTCAACCGCTCAGTCAACGAAAATTGGTGCCTTTATAAAGAAAAATTGTTGAGCCTGGTGCATGAACATATCCCTCGCTTGACAATTCGCGTAAATACATCTAAACCATGGTTTTACTCGTACACTTCGCCACCCTTCGAAATAAAAGAAGCGTCTTTTCAGTAAGGCAAAGTTATTGCAATCTTCGGTAGCATGGGCGAAGCATCGTGATTCTGATAAGGTTTATTGTCATGCTGTGCGTCAGGCGAAACACAAGTTCTTTTCACATGACCTACAGTCCTTTTAAAAAAACGACCCCCAAGAAATTCTGGAAATCAATCGCCCCCACACGCTCTAACACTCTGTATCACGATTTTGAATAGTGCGGTGTTGCGGTCTCTCCCTGAATCTTGCCAGTGGTGTTTAATAATTACTTCACTTCAGTTTTTACGAAAGAAAATTACACTAACATGCCTCTGCCACCTACATTTCAGTATCGTTTTATGGATCCTATAGAGATTAATCCTGCAGGTATCTCTTTCCCTAATTACAAATCTCAAGACGTCCACATGTTCAGGGTGTTGACGGCATAAACTCTAAAATCTTAAAGCATACCGTTGTTCCGTCTAGTACCATTCTCGGTCACATCTTTCAGCAATCGTTACAAACTGGCGAGATTCCATATGACTGGAAATCGCTAAGGTCAATTCCGGTCTTCAAATCCGGGGACAAATGCCTGCCCAGTAATTATCGTCCCATATCCTTAACGAGCATCCCATGTAAGCTACTTGAGCACATCATTTCTTCACATGTTGCATCTCACTTAGAACAAAACCTATACTTTTTAAAAATCAGCACGGCTTCCGCAAAGGACTTTCCTGTGATACACAGCTTATCGAATTCACGCATGAGATCTTTAACAATATGGATGAAAAATTTACCAACAGACAGCATATTCATCGACTTTTCTAAGGCATTTGACCGCGTTGCACATTGTCGTTTAATAGCTAAAGTATCATCTCTGAACTTAGATTCACTTACAGTCTCTTGGATTAGGAACTTCCTGTGTTTTCGCAACACGTGTACTGTAATTGATAACATGTCTTCCCCTCTCTCGGAGGTGACATCTGGTGTCCCTCAGGGGGCGTTATTGGCCCTTTGTTATTTTTAATTTTTATCAATGATCTTCCCTCAGAAATCACGTCATCAATTCGCCTCTTCGCAGACGACTGCATATCTATCGCAAAATCACTTCACCATCAGATCATACAGCTCTGCAGCAGACCTTGATCGTGTAACCACATGGTGCTCTGATTGGCTAATGTCATTAAACGTTGATAAGTGCAATCAAATGACCTTCACTCGAAAGCGCTCACTCTCAACATTTCAGTATTTCCTTGATGGTAGCCCTCTAAGACCTACTTCATCTTATAAGTATCTAGGCATCCATCTGGCATCGAACCTTTCTTGGGCTAGTCATATCAACAAGATTACAGCTGACGCGTCACGAACGCTTGGTTACCTAAAACGCAAACCTTCGTGATGCACCTCCTACCACGCGCAAGCTCGCTTACCAAACACTCGTGCGCCCTAAACTCGAATACGCTTCTTCTATATGGTCACCTGACCAAGATTATCTATCCCGAAGCCTGGAATCGGTTCAAAAACCGCGCTGCTCGCTTTATCACCGGTAACTACAGCAGGCATTCTAGCGTAACAAAAATCAAGCAGTCGCTCTCTCTTTCCTCACTCGCCTCCCGCAGAAACATTTCTCTTTTGTGTCTGTTGCACAGAATCATCAACAGCAAGCACAGTTTTTCCTTGCCACTTCTCAAACCTCATCGATATTCCCGTCGTTTGCAGCATAACCTCAGTTTTCAGCGTCTATACGGGCACACTAACGCCTATAATTCATCTTCATTACCACGTGCCATTGTACTCTGGAACAATCTTCCTGAAAATATAGCAAACGTGAAAGAAACCGAGATCTTTAGAGGCTTGCTTGAAAAACTGCCTCTTGAACTCTAGTAGTGTGCGCCTTACCTATTGTACTCCTGCTAGTTTCTGATTCTTAACGCGGTCGCCTCTAACACTGTAACGCTTTTTGTATTATATAGTTATGTAGTATCGTTTGGAATTGTATAACGTTATTGTTTGCTATTTCTTTCATCTGTATCTTTTTTGCGCAGCCAAGTGCTTTTTGGCTTTTATTGAAAAATTTTCACAATTTTGTATTGTATACTTGCGTATTATCGTTCCGAATTATATAATGTTATTTGCTGCTTCTTTCGTTCTTTTCTATTTTTACGCAGCCAAGACTTTTGCATATGTATATATTTTCATCGCTCTTTGTAAATCAAAATGTACCCCCCCCCTCACGCAATGTTCCCTCGTGGAACCCGTGAGGGTACTTGTATAAATAAAAAAAAACCTCGTTCTCATTGGTCTTGTAGAACGACTACCAAGTGTGGTAAAGTTATCCATGTACGCTGTCGACATCTGCGTCTGGGCATCTGGCGTGACAAGACATCAGGTACGCGCAAGACTTCAGAAAGCTGTGACGTTGGTATCAATGTACCTTAAGGACCAGGGTCTGAAAATCTCGCCAGCGAAATGCGCATTGATTGCTTTTAGTCGAAAGCCAATGAGACCATACGCTATATCAATCGATGGCCAATTCATACCTTATGTCAGGACGCACAGATTTCTAGGCGTATTCATTGATAAAGACCTCTGCTGGGGCCCACATGTGGCCCTCTTGAAGAAGAGGCAGACAGAAATCGCTAACTTATTCAAGTATCTCGGAGGAAAAACCTGGGAAACTTCAGTACATGCAATGATGCAATTGTACAAGACGCTTTTTCTTGGCTATTTGCGCTACAGTTTGCCTGTGTTGACCAACACCTGTAGAACCAACATTCGGACTCTCGAAAGCATCCAGGCTATGGCTCTGCGAGTTTGTCTGGGGCTACCACGATGTTCATCAACAGCTGAGACAATCGAGATCGCTAATGACTACCCACTAAAGACGCATATCATGATGGAAGTGCTCAGAGCACACGTGAGGCATCTTACTCGTGCCCCTGCCCATCATCTAGCTTCACTGCCAGAAGCCCGACCTCGTGCCTCATTTTGCCAGACAGTCTTATCATATCGCACACGCATTCCTACGGGATATACAACTCCATCGAGGATTTCAACTCCCCCATGGAGTATGACCTATGCACATGTTGAACTCACGGTTCCAGACATAGGGTCAAAAGCCCGGCTCTCGTCTCCAGCGCTAAAGCA
Source organism: Rhipicephalus annulatus (assembly GCA_013436015.1). Classification (NCBI taxonomy): domain Eukaryota; kingdom Metazoa; phylum Arthropoda; class Arachnida; order Ixodida; family Ixodidae; genus Rhipicephalus; species Rhipicephalus annulatus. The sequence continues at coordinate 6,043 of WOVY01006414.1, read as the reverse complement.
GCTTTCTCTTCTCTTGTTATATGAGAAATACAGTGAGCATACTCATCTATATACTGACGCTTCAACTAAAGTGGATGGGTCTGCAGGGTCGGTCATCTTTCCTGCAACAGCGACAACGGTGAAGTTTCGTTTATCCCACCAGACATCATCGACAGCTGCGGAACTTGCTGCTCTACGTAGCGCAATTCAAGTCATTAAACACCAAGAAGCCAAGAAAATGGAGCGTGTTCACGGACTCTAAGGCAGCACTACAGTGTTTGATATTCGCCTTGTGCTGGGGACCTCATGACACAACTAGTGCTGGAAATTAGAGAGCTGCTTCAACACCTCTTCGACGAAGGACACAGAATCACGTTTCAGTGGCTTCCAAGTCACTGCGGTATATTGGGCAACGAACATGCCGATGCAGCTGCCGAGCAGCACACGAAGATGGTGAAGAAGAATATATACCATTTTCAAGGACTGATGCTGCAATGACCATCAGAAAAATCGCTAATGCAGAATTAAAATCCCTGTGGAACGCCGAGTGCTTACGGCACACGCGACTGCATAGACTGGATGCGTCTCGTCGACTCCGGCCTCCGTCTGGACTCTCTCGACTCGAGACAACGGTGCTTTGCCGACTATGGCTTGGTGTCGCCTTCACCAAGGCTTTCGCCTTCCGAATCGGCATGGAAGACAGTGCTGCTTGCGGTCATTGCGGCAGCGATGAAACTATTGAGCTCGTTCTCTGTCACTGCCCTCGTTACAGCGTGCAAAGACGGCAACTAGCTGCTGCGTTAGCTCGCCTTGACGACAGACCTTTGTCTGAACAATCAGTGCTGGAAAGACGACATGATTTGTGTGCTCACAGAAAATCAGTGAAGGCCTTACTGAACTTTTTGCGTGGCAGCGGCCTATTGTATAGACTGTAGCACACCAGCCTCCCCCCCCTTTTTTTGCGCGCGTCTATTTCCCTCTTCGCTTTCCAATCTTTCTTCCCCATTCCCTCTTCCCCTATTGCAGGGTAGCAAACCGGATGCTCCATTTTCTGGTTAACCTCCCTGCCTTTCCCTCATTTTATTCTCTCTCTCTCTCTCTCTATCCCGATCGATGCAACTGATCGCAATTGATCGTTTTCGGTGCAACGATAACGACGATGCAGTGATATTAAATAGAGTGCGTCCTTTCGCGGTTTGAAGAACCTCGAATGGTGTTTTGGATGCAAGGCGTTCGTGCATCGAGTGTGAGACAAGTGCTTACGCAACGTGCACTTCAATGCACCACATAATTCATCACACACACACCGGATGGCCACAATTCACTTTATAGTGCATGGAACATTGCATATTCTGCACCCCTGGTTTGTTTACTTTCGTACTGCGTCGCGTAGCAGGTTCTGTTGGACGCTATACCCCCGCGACAACTTACTGTGGCAGCACAGCCAAGGCTACGGAGCCGAAGCACGCTTGTCTTACTGCGCCACAGCATGTAGTCCCTCAACGAAAACGTTTGTATACTGTTCTGGGTAACTAAGATTTTACCATTCATCACTTACATATTTCGCGGATTTATTTTTTAATTAGTGAATAAAACGTTGCGCAGTAGAAAAAATTTCGTTTCACGCTCTCTGCAGGTTTTTTGGGGGTTTTTTGGCTTCCGTCGCCTTTTTACCCTCACCGCATTCCTCACTGTCAAAGATGGCGTCCGCCGGTTACAGCTCGTCAACGTCGCTTACGGAGGAAACACCGCCGCGTGCCGCGAGTCCACCAGCTGCGCAGCCGTACCAGGCGTTGTCAAATCAAAAGCTGTCCGTACAGGCCAAGAAGGTGGCGTACAACGTTTACGCGCAAGTAAGGAAAAGCGACCCGCAGCTGTCTGTGAGAGCCGCATGTCGGAAAGTCAGCGAGCTCACTGGTGTTAGCGAGCGCAGTGTCTTCCGGATTAAGCTCGACGTTACGTGCAAAACGGTACGTGCATGATGAGTTGTGTAACCATTACATGAATAATTGAATGTATCATTCACCCAGCAACCTGGGTCCACGCGTCAGTAAATCACGTCACAATATTATTAAAAATTGCTCTCGAGTTCCCAAAGATGCGACTCGCGTTTCCTGCAGCGAAACGCGAGCAAACGCGAGCCGACGCGGACTGCGAGACGCGGACTGCGCTGGTGAAATCGAAACCGAAACACCCGTCGAAGCGGTCGGACTACTTGGCGCAGTAGCACATGTGCATAGGCTCCGCCCACGTAGCCTTGGCCGTGCTGCCACAGAAAGCTGTCGCCGGGGTGTAGTGCGAATGCACTTTATAAGCGACCCCTGAATCCGTCGTCCGTGGTGCGGCTCCTCCTCTCCCCTAGCAACGGCGCGAGGAGCGTCTGTAGCAACGGCGCTGGCGACGTCTCACACTACGTGATTGCGCGCGCTCCGCCCTCCGCTCCGCGCCCGCACAGCCACGACTTGCTCGAGATCGGCAAGTCAACATAGGTATGGATCCATGGCAGGCATCAATTTCGACTGTGATACCTCCCACAACGAGTACAACGCAATCGAATGCGAGCATTGCACGCGTCGTTGAAGATGTCGCGCTGGTTGAAGACAAGGCAGCGCGGCGAAGGGCCCGTGATACTGAGCGCAAGCGGGCGAAGCGGGCCGCTGACGTAAACATCATTATAGTGCGAATTTACTCTCACATATACGCGTAAACTCACCAAGATTTCCCGAGAGGGGTCTAATGGTTCCTGGGAATCGCAATGTGATCACACGGGGGAGTTTACGTTAACTCACTGGCAAATGCCAACGAATTTTAACTTTACTTCCCCTCATAGCATCATCCCGTGCATTCGCACTTAACCATGTTCACCCTCGGGGAAATGCTTGTGAGTTTTTTTTTTTCTCACGCCTTGTCCGCACTCGAATCACAGGCGCAAAGCACAACGTATATCGCAGAAGATCACCAAGGTTTCCACGTTGCAGCACCTAAGTAACACACTCGCACATGTGGCAATCGCCACATGTGCGAGGGTGTTACTCGGGTGCTGTAAGCAAAAGTTAGACGAGATGGGACTTTCTCCAGCACATGAGCCCACAAAACTCCCCTGCCCCAATCATTTACTCCCTTGTAGGGAGTGAACTCGGCACATGTCGTCGTGAAACGCCCTCTGCCTAATGACAGTTTATGAACGACATCACCTTGTTAAACTCCCCAGGGAGTTTCAGGTCACGTGGTTACAAACACCCCTTGGAAGTTTTAAAAACCTTTTTTGACGTGACGTACGTACGTACGTGTGTGTGTGTGTGTGTGGTGTGTGTGTGTGTGTGTGTGTGTGTGTGTGTACGGGCATATGTTTGCACGTCGGTGTGAAACACCAGTGGCTGACCGTGTGCTCGAGCATCTGTCGACAGGCAACGAACTTATAAACTCAGTGAAGAATCGCAATGACCGGTTGGTGTTTACTGTGAACATTTCAATATATTACGTGCACCGGTCGTTGAACCATCCAGGACATCGGTCCAATTCCTCAAAGAAACGCCGCGAGTGCTGCGCTTCAAAGGGCCAAGTTACAAAAAAATTTAATGGTAGCAAAAGTAAGCTGTTACGATCGTCAGCGATTGCTCCTGGAGTTTCAGCGCAAAACTTCGAAGTGGTCCGAAGTAGGCTTCGCTCGACCACGGCAGGCTGGCCGGCAACCGGTGTGAGAGTTGCGCCGGCGACGCACTCGCCCCGTCTCCGCCAATGGTGGATTCTCAAAGTGTCCCCGGTATTTCACCGGCTTCAACATCGAAGCGGCAGGAAGGCTTCGCTATGCCGTCTGTATCAAGCCGGCATCGTATCAAGCTCGCACTGCGCGCCGGCCGCAGTGGCAAATTAAGCGCTACGAGCTAGCACCGACCACCGGCGAGGCAAAGAAAGTGTTTCACAAAAAAAAAAATAAAGGCTGCTGGGATGAATAACAGTCTTCTGCGCCTTGTGACCACAGCTGTCAAATGACTAATTACAAGGCGGAGTACGATCGTCAGCGATTGCACCGTGAAACTTCGAAGCGGTTCGAAGTAGGCTTCGCACGACCACGGCAGGCTGGCCGGCAACCGGCGTGAGAGTTGAGCCGGCGACGCGCTCGCCCCGTCTCCGCTGATGGTGACTTCGCGGAGTGTCACCAGTGGTAGTGTATAGGTGTTCTGTGGTGTCACCGGTATTTCACCGGCTGCAACATATAAGCGGCAAGATGGCCTCGCTATGCCGTCGGTATCAAGCCGGCATATCGTATCGAGTTCGCACTGCGCGCCGGCCGCCGTGGCGAGCTCTACGATCTAGCTAGCACCGACCACTGGCGAGGCAATGAATGCGTTTTACAAAAAATAAAGGCTGCTGGGATGAATAACAGACTTCTGCGCCTTGCGACTGCAGCTGTCAAATGACCAACTCGAGGGCGAGCGCCGAACGAGGCGGTGACACATAGAAACAGCGCACGGCATGCATGCCCATGCAATGATGCGAGCAACGGGTACAGTGACTGCGAACCATCTCGTTCGTTTAAGTCTATCACTCCGTAGCTCAAACTGCGTGGATAGCAGACACGCATTTCTGTGCATATGAAAAATAACGAGACGTAAACTCAGTGGCGTAACTAGATAGGACGGCGCCCAGGGCAATATATTTCCGCGCCCCTCATTATGCCCGTGATAATGTTTGTTATTATTATTATTATTATTATTATTATTATTATTATTATTATTATTATTATTATTCTTGCTGTTGTACTACAGTGTACTATAGCCGCCTTGTACGTCCATGCATCACACAACACACCAGAAGTCCACAATGGTAGCAAAAAAGTTTAACAAAAAATGGACCTTGGTGGTCACTTCTTGTCATCTCGCTTTACTTAAAATATGCGAAATTCATGAAATCCATATAAGCACAGAAAATAGAAATCACGAACTAGGCATATGTAAATAGTCCATACCATTTCTCGCTACATTACCGTGAAATGTATCATTCAAAATTAATTATTGCGTACGCCAAATCTGCATATGATGCCTGCATTTTTTCATCAGTGCTAATGATGCGTTAAAAAACTCGTTCCGGCAAACCCTGTTGTCTCCCTGTTATCGCATATTGTTGCCTTTTATGACGTCAGTGCTGTAACGCTGATCGTGAATAATTGTTGTCAAGAAAAACCCGTTTTTTTATTTAAAACACTTTATTTACATCATTTGGATATTAAGACAAATATAAAATGCACTATACACTGGAACACTCCGTAAAAACTAGAGCTGCACTTTCCTTGCTTTCGATGAAGCAAACTGTTCTATAATGACGTCAAAGTTCGTTTTTTCAGTTTCTTCTCTTTCCACACTCAGTAGCGCAAGGTCAGTAAGTCTGTCTTGGCCCATTGTGGCACGCAAATAGGAGAGTATTAGCTTCAGCTTGCTGAAGGACCTCTCACAGCCAGCGATGGAAACTCCAATGGTTAACATCATCTGAAGGGCGACGCGAAGGTTGGGGAATACGCCATCATCACCATACTCCACAATAAATTTAAGAAGTTCCTCCGGTCTTGATACTGTCTGGTCAATACGCCGTGAAAGCAGCAGCCTACAATCTAAATCTCTTCATAGAGGTCTTGCGCGTTAACGTCGGAACTTGTAGAAATTGCCAATGTGTTGCAATTTGTTTTAGTTCGTTTTTGTCTTCGCTGTAGCACAGCTTGTTGATGTCGAGCAGAAAGCCAAACTTGAGGTCGGTGTCCTGCAGGCGAGTAAACCTCTGGTCGATTTCCGAATGAAGACGATCGAGTGTGCATTTCATAACCCTTTCTGTTTCCTGTTTAGCCGTCAACGCCTCTCCTTTCGACTTTTCACCAGGCATCTGTTTTTTTCGTCGTGCACGCCTTTCAACGTCGACATCATACGTCTCACAGAGACGAAGCCCTTCACCAAGTGCTCACTACCAGAGTTTCCCTTTCTTCATGAAAGTGACTCTGAGAGCTTTCATGTCTAAGGCAGCATCGTGAAAGTTCATTTTAGGATCTTGCAGTCTTTTTTGAACACGGTCTATG
>WOVY01006413.1:0-12014 GCA_013436015.1 Rhipicephalus annulatus | reverse complement strand
ATGCACTGGCTATCATCTCACAGAGTACACAGGCCTCTAGCAAATCCCTCCATTGAAAGCGTGACCACCGCCGCTGCGCCAATAAAAGTCTTTTTACCTCACTCCCTATTGAAAATGCTCAATGAGTGATTTCTCATCAGTCCTGACCTTTGAATATTCGGGAACCTTAGCAATCAATATAGGAGCGGTTCCGGGAACATAAATCACTGTACGAAGAGCAGTGCTTCGAGATAGGTAATAGTGCACTTCAAGTTGTAAAAGACTATGTCTACTTAGGGCAGGTATAACCGAGGAGCCGAACCACGAGATTGAAGTAACTAGAAGAATAAGAATGGGGTGGAGCACATTTGGCAAGCACTCTCAAATAATGACAGATAGATTGCCACTATCCCTCAAGAGGAAGGTATATAACAGCTGTATCTTTTGCCGGTACTTAGCTACGGAGCAGAAACCTGGAGACTTACAAAGAGGGTTCAGCTTAAATTGAGGACGACACACAAGCGAGCATGGAAAGAAAAATGGTAGGTGTAACCTTAAGAGACAAGAAGAAAGCAGAGTGGATTAGAACAACACGGGGGGTTAAGGATATCATAGCTGAAATCAAGAAGAAGAAATGGACATGGGCCGGGCATGTAGCGCGCGTAGACAGGATAAACACTGGTCGTTAAGGGTAACTAACTGGATTCCCAGAGAAGGCAAGCGGGTTAGGGGGAGACAGAAGGTTAGGTGGGCAGATGAGATTAAGAGTTTGCGGGTATAATTAGCAGCAGCAAGCACAGGACCGGGTTAACTGGCAGAACATGGGAGAAGCCTTTGTCCTGCAGTGGACGTAGTCAGGCTGATGATGATGATGATGAGGATGATGATGATGATGATGATGATGATGATGATGTGAAGTTTTCAATAAGCAGGTTTACCTTGTTCATTCATTCAACAAACACTTTCTTTTTTTCAGATGCCTAGGGAGCTTTCTTCCCACAGCGCTAACATTACAGAGACATTAAAACATTAAAAACTGGAACCAAAATTCGGTTCATTACACTGCACACCTTAAACAAGGGCTAACAAATTAAGGAAAGAGTTCGAGTTCACCCTCATGTTCTACAGATGTGAAATACACAGAATGCACGGAAGAATGGCCATAAGATCGGTTAGACGGCCAGCTGTTTAGACAACTTTCTTCCGTTCCCAGCTAATATTATTCGATGACTCGAAACACTGAAGCTTCTTCGGCAGCACGTGAGACAAATAGTCATTTTTTCTTTACCACTGGCCATGCTATCTTGTCGGCCCTTACATTTACTTCTATGTCTGCAGTGTTTCCGAGGAAGACTTGGCTATCGAGTGTGCCGCCTTGACGTCTCGGATCTAATGCGTGTCCGCTTCTTTTCTGGCTCACCAACTTGGCTGCGTCGCTCCTAGTCAGAGACGGAGAGATACGACACACTCCCATCTGGTGGCAACTTTCTGTGTGTCGCAACTGTTAGAGCCACATGTTGCAGCAGGAAGAAATAGCCTAATACGCTGGAGGACTCAATACATCGCCATACGTAAAAGACATTAAACACAGCTTTTTTCAGGAGTTCGGGCCCTGTCAGGCGGCCGCAGGCGTGTACACCAGTGTTGCCAGCGTACACTTATCCGGTTGCTCACGGCACCCTCGGTGGTGATTCCGAAAATGCTCACTAGACGGCGTGTCGCCACCCAAGGTGTTAAACCCTTCACCGCGAAGTACGAGTCTTCAACTTCCACTATTTGAAGGGAAAAAAATAAATCTAGTTTTTGGTCCACTAAGTATTACGGCTTAGTGGCGTTAGCCACCACATTATCTAAAGAGTACAGCCATATCAATCCATCCATTCATGTTCTCTGCTCTTCGAGGCTAGAACGGGACTATTGCGGACCAAGACGTACCGAGCAAAATACGAAGGCACAGCCACAGTATTTAGTGCGTGTGGAGAGGAGGAGGAAATGGCTGAACATTTTATAATGTTCTGTAAAGGGCCCCACCCTATATTCGAAGATAATGGCGCCGAATTTTAAAGCATTGGGTTTTATGGACAGTGAAGGCAAAATAGACTTTAAACAGGTAGAAAATAACCAGGAGGAGGCTGACTGATTGGCAGCTACAATTGAGGTGCGAGTGAAATTCAATCCCTAAACACACAGTGATAGTACTTGACTTTATGGCTAGGTGGTGTGAGCCACCACCCGATCTAAAGGGCACAGCCGGCTACATTCATTCATACATCCATCCACGTCGGTTTTCTATGGCTCTCGCCCTCGCGTCCTCGCAACTACGTCCACGGTGTTCTCGTTACTTTGTAGACCCGGCAGCGTGAGACAAGCTCCTACGATGAGTGGTACACACGGGTACCGGTATCCTCCTAAGCTAGGCATTGGACTCACGGCCCATTAACCACTGTGCAGTGGCGGCTGCGCCATGTGCCTGACAATGCTGCTTTCGACGTACACATCATGCGTCGGCTCGTTAACAAGCCTTCCTATAGAAATGCTTTCGCCAAGCAAACGAGCCGTGCTCCTCCGACAAACTCCTCTAACATTGATTCGCTTTGTGGATATGGCGGTGATTTTTCCTTTCATTTCCACAAACATTTCGTATATACTTTTTATCTATAATTGTGACTATTGTAAGAAAATTAACTTGCATGACGCAGTGGCCAGAGAACGTAAAAACTCGCCAAAATATTTGTGCGGGAAATACAGTGCAGTAAGTGCATCGGATGTAATGGAAGAAAAACTAGGGCATGGTAAAGGCTGTAAAGTGTAGCGAAGCGGGGCTGGACATCCGGCAACCAGCGCCTTGTCCTCGGCAAGACCACGGAGAAAAGCAAACGCGGAGAAGTATTACTCGTATATTCAGCCTTACAGTGCTCTAAAATAAACTACATTGGGGGGTCACGTACATCGCTGCTGTCCCAGAGGGTTCTTCCCCAGATGCCTTCCATATATCTATAACTCTGCGTCGGGTAACGTTCATTTGTTTCTTCATTTGAAAAAGCAGTGTTGTTAACGTTTCCACGCGCACTAGCTCTGAAAGTGATTGTTTCGAAAAGATGACTTAGTAAGCACTTCTTGATTTGCGAATTTTTTCAGGGGTAATGCTTCTTACGCCGTGGGTCGTATGTCCCGTGTCATCGTCGTAGTAGCCACCTCTCGTCTAGTCCTCACAATGTCCACTGGATGGTGGTAGTTATGTATGATTACATGAAGAATGTCAGTGCTAAATGGAGGAAACGAATTAAAAAATTGTCCAGGAAATATTTAGACTACAGCAGAACACCAAGCCAAAAGGAAACATTGGGTAAGAAGAAGGCGAAGGAAACAGAGAGGGACAGGTGCAAGATAGGAATGCTTACGAAATAATCACCGGAGGTCTACCGAACTTTTAAGCAGGAAATTGCTACGGAAAAGATCTAAGATAGTTCCTGGGGTAGTTCTCTGCTCTTCGAGGCTAGAACGGGAGTATTGAGGACCAAGACGTACCGAGCAAAATACAAAGGCACAGACATGGTATGTAGTGCGTGGGGAGTGGAGGAGGAAATGGCTGAACATTTGATAATGTTCTGTGAAGAGCTCCGCTCTATATTCGAAGATAATGGCGCCGAATTTTTCAAAGCATTGGGGTTTCGGGACAGTAAAGGCAAAATGGGCTTGAAACAGGTAGAAATAACCAGGAGGAGGCTAACTGATTGGTGGCTACAATCGAGGTTTGAGTGAAATTAAATCCTTAAACACACATTGATAGTACTTAACTTTATGGCTGATGGCGTGAGCCACCGCCCGATCTAAAGGGCACAGCCGGATCCATCCATCCATCCATACATTCATCCATCCATCCATCCATCCATCCATCACTCCATCCATCCATCCATTCATCCGTCCATCCATCCATCCATTCATTCATTCATCCGTCTGTCCGTCCCCTCCGTCCGTCCGTCCGTCCATCCATCCATCCATCCATCCATCCATCCATCCATCCTCCATCCATCCATCCATCCATCCATCCATCCATCCATCCATTCAATATATGATGGAAAGATGCCATATGGTGGTACTTAGGGTGTTCACTAAACGGACGGACGGATGGATGTGCAGGACGGGCAGACAGACAGACAGACGGATGGATGGACGAACAAACGATTCGCCTCACTCATCATCATTCACTCCGTGAACCTTCTGTTATTTTTTGAAGCGAAGCTTGTTACGCTATCACGTTGTCCGTTGACACCGTTGTCATCGCTTCCCGTCGGACCGAAACACAGCCGTTACATATACCCCTGCACAGATCGTTCATAGCGCGCATATAGGTTTAAAATGTACTAACCATCTATCTGTTTGTCTGCCCGTTCGTCCTTTCGTGCGTCCTTCCGTCCGTAGCGCTGCATCTGTCCGTACACCCATCCGTACATACGTCCATCCGTACGTTCATCCATCCACCTGTCCTTTATGCTAATCGATGACTTCAACGTAGACATTATGGACCTTAGGACCTAGCTTTGCTCCATCATGAGCATTTTTCTTTATTCTTCTGCTTGTCTAGCACCTTGAAAGAGCTACTGCTGCTTTTTTTGAGCAACACAACTGATGCCCGAAGACGCGCGTCCACAAATTGCTGAATCGATTGATAGATGCTTAGATTATGTGCATGCATCTAGAGATGTCTCTACATGTACAGATGTAGCACATAGAAATGCTCACATATGAAAGTAGTGCTGTGAAGGAGTATTCATTAGCTCCTCCTTCCTGTGGAGCGTATCATTAAAGGAGTAATGATGAACTTCCGTCATAATATTATTGGCAGACATTTCGGGGCTGAATAAATGTAACACTGAAGAATATACTTCTTTTACTGAAATTGATTTCATTTGAAAAGTGCGGTGAAACGTTTTGTGCAAAAAAAGTCGAATTGCTTCCGGTCGCCAGGGGGCGCCGACTAGTGCGGACGCGCTTATACCGGCTCCTGGTTTTTCAATGTTTTCGGTTGGTTTCTCTCACCGAAACCTGGTACGTTATTTGTTAATCGACGCAGCTCGTTGTGAAGACTTTGTCGACACCGAACTTTTCACGGTGGGTGACTTTTTCCACGTTGTACGAGTGTGTGTGAAGTTCCGACCACGCCAAGGCGCAGCTAACCCTATTGCAGTCAGCCTAACCTCGGCGAGGCAGCGCGGGTAGGCCTAGGCCTAGACCTGCGTTTTGCGGGTGCTTTAGCCCGAGATGGAGATCGTGGAGGGAGAAGAAATCTCTCAAGAGGAAGCAAACAGCCCCGGCTGGATGACGGCGTATGGCCGCAAGAACAGCAAGGGATGAGAGCGTCGACTACCACCCACGAACGCCACCCAACGCGCGACGGACGAAAGGACGGTGGCCGCACCGCCGCCCGGAACGCGCGCCAGCGCATCGTCGCCACCTCAAGGCTCCCTCAGCTGCCGAGGGACACGTATCGTATCATCGTCAGACCGCGGGACGGCCTGAATGTGACCAAGGTCAGTCAAATACGATTCGAGCAAGCCCTGGCTATGGCGGCAGCCCTGGCTCCAGCCGACATTGAAGAGGACACCATTTGTCCCAATGGCACCCAAAACATATATGTGGTGTGCACTCCTCAGGAGAAGAATGCATGTGCCTACATAAAGGCGGAGCAAGTCCGACTGGGCGAACGCACGTACCGCATCTCTGTGTACCCGGCTCCACCCGATGACACATGCAAAGGTGTCATAAGGGGTGTTGACGTGGATATCAGCGAAGTTCAGCTCCGAGCAAGAATCGTCAACCACCGCAACCCAGAAGCTATCGAGGCTAAAAGAATCAAGAACACCACGGCCGTGGTAGTACTGTTCAAGGGTATGAAGGTGCCCAATTATGTCTCTTGTGGCGCGAGCATGTTTCGCTGCACGCTATACCGGAGGCACACGGAGGTTTGCTACGGCTGTGGAGGTTTGGGACATCGTGCCTGACGTTTGTCCTAACCCAGACAGCAAGTGGTGCCGTACGTGTGGACAGAAATCGCCAACGGAGGAACATCAGTGTATCCCAAAGTGTTCGCTATGTGGAGGTCCACATCCCACTGCAGACAGAAACATGCAGCGAGAGATTTCAAGTCCCCTACATCGTCCGACGGAGACGACGTAAACGCCAGCGGCGCTCCCAGAGGAAGCAGGCGGCCCAAGGAACGCGGTCCCGAGACTCCAGTGTATCTTCTAGCGTCTCTGGCACCTATGGGAGACGCCGCTCTGTCACGCCAGCTGGGCAGCGGCGCAACGCCATGAGGAGCCGCTCGCGTTCCTGCGGGCGTTCGGCGTCTCGTACAAGATTCCAGGAGGAGCTCACATGGGCTGATCGGGTGAAGAAGACGACGCCGAAACCGAAAAAGGTAACGCGGTCGGCATCGCCAGAGCATGACGAAAAAAGTGAAATTGAGCAACTACGTCAGGAGATTGCTAGTCTCAAAGCTGAGCTACAAAAGCAGAAAGCCGCGCAAGTGATTTCTAGCAGAGTCGAGGGCACGAGTGTGGCGGATAACGTCGTGCATAAAAGCACACAGGAAACGAAAGTCGAGGTTAGCAAGCCCAAACGTAGAGCCCCCCTCCGATTGAGGATGAGAGTGACTCGGATATGTCTGCAGAGGAAAGCTCGCAGAACAAAATTCTGGGAGAGTTACTTAGGATTTCTAAAGACAATCAGTCAATCATTAATCAGCTAGCGCTACGCATGGGAGCACTTGAGAGCAAAGTAGAAGCTATAGAGAATAAAGTGGTTGCGCTTGAGCATAAGGTGACTATTAAAGCCAAGCCAAAGTCTCGTACACAAGCTGCAGCTAACGATGATACGGGAGGGACCCCGCAGGGTCAATAAAACGTAAATTAGCAAAATGGCGGGAACTGAGAAGGTTCTAGTAATTTGGCAGTGGAATTGTGCTAGCTTCGAACGGCGCAAGACTTCACTGCGACAGTACATTACGGCCTCAGGCAGAAAAGCCACAGGTAATTTTGTTGCAAGAGACACTGTGCGACACACTCACCCTCACTGGTTACCAATCGGTGGCGGCGAGGGGGGAATCAAGAGAGGTGTAGCTACGCTAGTGAGCAAAAAACTCGCTTACGTTGTACATAACATTCAGGCAGGACGCAGCAGAATGGAGGCGCTTCTTGTGGAGGTTATCCCCAACAGGTGGCTTCAGCAGAGCGTGTTCATTCTTAATGTTTACAAGCCCACCATCCGATCAGAGGCAGTCTTTCCACTCCCTGCTAATGAAGGCTACTACAATCGCTAGACAGTCACCATTAATAATTGCGGGAGACTTCAACGCCCACACAATGCATGGGGGTACATCAGGCAGACGGCTAAGGGCACAAATCTAGCGCGGGCAGTCGATGACTTAACGCTAACAGTCATCACCGATCCCCGTTTCCCCACGAGACTGGGTACATCGGTAGCCAGGGACACTACACCCGACCTCGTATTTGTCAAAAATGTACGGAATGCAACCTGGGCAAACACGCAAGAAACCTGGGTAGTGATCACTTCATCATTGCCGTTACCCTTCAGGTCAGAGCACCCCAGGCCAGAGAATTCAGAGTGACCGATTGGGAAGCTTTCCGAAATCTTAGAAAAGAAGACACGGGTGAATACGCCAGCTTCAGCGAACTTGTTGAGACACTCAGAGCAGATGTTGAAAAGGCCACCAAAACTATTCAAACCGAGCTCGATGTTCCCAGAATGGACCCGCACCTTGCACATCTCTTGGAAGCCAAAGTCTCTATCTTGAGGCGATGGAAAACGCAGAGGCTTAACCGGAGGTTGCGCAAGAGAGTTGCGGAACTCAACAGGGACATTGAACAGTACTGCACCGAGTTAACTAGGCTGCAATGGGATGAGGTCTGTGCAGCAGGTCGATGGGCGCATGCGGACAGGTGGAAAATGGAATCTTCTGAAACATATGCTTGATGACGCGCAGACGAAAGGCAATCAAAGACAGGCACTGTGCCGTCTCATACACAAGCACAGACAAGAGGGCGGAACAGAAGAAACACTCTTAAAAGAGGTAGCAAATAGATATCTTCCGCTAGGCGCAGGTACTTCAGAGGAGTATCCCGAAATAGAATGTGACACGGTAAAAGAGCTCGATGACCCCTTCACGGAGTCTGAAATTAGGGCCGTCCTTTACAACTTGAATAGCAGGTCAGCCTCAGGTCCGGATGGCATCTCAAACAGACTGCTAAGGAACCTGGATGACCGATCCATTGAGCTGCTTACGAAAGAGGTCAACAAGAGTTGGGAGAGTGGAAGCATCCCAGAGGAGTGGAAAGCGGCCTCGATTGTGCTTATTCCTAAACCGGGTAAACCATTACATATTGACAATCTAAGGCCGATATCACTAACCTCTTGTGTAGGCAAGGTAGCTGAGCATGCGATCCTCAATAGGATTTCAGACTACATAGAACGCAATGATCTATTCCCGCATAACATGATCGGCTTCAGACCCGGCCTCTCCACACAAGATGTGATGTTACTCCTCAAGAAGCATATTTTTGATAACGGCACTAGGGATGTAAGGGGTATCTTAGCCCTTGACCTAACCAAAGCTTTTGACACCATATCTCATCGCTTTCTCCTGCAGGCCACAGCCAACCTAACATCTGGGAGCAAAGTTTCAGGCCTTCGTAAGATCATTCCTGATGAATAGAACGGCTACTATCACGATCGGTCAACATAAATCAGATAAATTCACCCTTGGGGCCAGAGGCACCCCGCAAGGAGCAGTCATATCTCCCTTGTTATTTAACATAGTTATGAAAGGCTTATCGGAAAGGCTCAGCTCCCTGCCCAATGTAGGTCCACTCGCTTTACGCGGACGATATTACGATTTGGTGCCCGGGGAGGATCACTCGCAGAAGTAGAAAACGCGCTGCAATCAGCCCTAGACGAAACGGAGTCTTACCTAGAAGGCACAGGCCTCCAATTGTCCCCAACCAAATCGGAACTATTGCTGTACAGGCCGGCCAGGCAAGGCGTTAGAAGAGTTCCACATTTGGACCAAATTCCCATCGCCCTTTTTGCAAAAAATGGACAGCGCATACCACGAGTCGATTCAATTAGAATTCTGGGACTACTTATCGACGCGAGGGATGTAACACCAAACTATCATGCACATCACGGCCAAAACTGAAAACATGCTGAGACTCGTCGCCAGAGTATCAGGCCGCAGGAAAGGACTATGTGAAGACAAACCTACTCCGGATTCATCACGCCTTCCTAATGAGCCATATTAACTATGTAGCTTCGGCCCTTAATTGGACCAAAACGGAAAAAAATAAGCTAAATACACTCATGCGAAAGAGCATCAAAAAGTACTGGGATTGCCGGTAACCACTTGCTCTGAGAGATTAAGCGAACTCGGTATGCACAACGACATTGATGAAGTGATCGAAGCGCAGGTCACTGCCCAGGTGGTCAGGCTCTCGTCAACTAGGGCTGGGAAACGCATTCTAGACTCGGCTGGCATGGCCCCCAACAATGGTTAATGAACGCAAAATCGCCTTACCCAGGGAGGTTCGGGAGACCTTCGCGGTCAGCCCATTCCCTCGCAACATGCACCCACAATACAATGTAGGGAGGCGAAAGCCCGTGCACGAGCAATATTACAAAAGGTCGGCGAGAATCGTGAATCGACTGTCTTGTCGACGGCCCGCTCAGTATGGCCAGTCTTGCACATTCGCGCTGGCAGTCATTGACGGCAACGGAGAATTACGCTCCTCAGCCTCGGCTAGGTTAGCTACTAGTGCTATCGCGGAGCAGGTCGCCATAGCCCTCGCTATGACCGACCCCTCGCACACCACATTTTTACAGACTCACGAGCGGCCATCAAGCTTTTGAATCGGGTAACCTAGCGCGAGAGGCTGCCTCCATTTTGGAAAAAAGAACAAACCCTGGCACTCACTTGATCTCTTGGTTTCCCGCCCATATGGGTGCAGACGTTCATCGGACCATACCTAACCTCAACGAGCTTGCCCATGACCGTGCGCGAGATCTCACGCGCCGCGGCGGCATGGAGGCCTTATGGGGACAGGATGAAATCCAGTTTAACGATCCGCTTCTTACTTTTAACGAAATCACATCTCACTATCGGCTTAGTAGAAGGACCTATCCTCTTCCTCATCCGAAGTTAGATAGGCATCAGTCAGTCACACTTAGAATGCTCCAGACAGGCTCATTCCCCTCGCGGGGATTCCTGAGTCGTATCTCAACAGAAATTGATTCAAGTTGTCCGGACTGCAACGAAACTTACTGTTCTTTAGCGCACATGCTTTGGCAATGCCCCGCGTTACCTACTGGCCCTCTATCCAGTGAAGCCGACTGGGAAGAAGCCCTGCGGAGCTCATCGCTCCATACACAACTTCAGGCTATCCAGAGGGCCAAGAAAGGGCGGAACATCATGGTGTCCCAGCCCCGACTTGGACGCGGCCAGCCGGTTTCCGCGGGTCCCCGATAAGGGTTCACGCGAAAGCTCCTCAGGATCTAATAAAGTTCTTTGTCTGTCTGTCTGTCTGCTTCCGGTCTGCCTAACTTCATTTTCCAAAAACTTTGTTTACCTTTTTGCAAAAGTATTTTCATATTGATGTTGTTGTTTTTTCATACCTACGCTAAGATATCGATTTTAAATTTTCGCAGCAAAAATGAACTTGAACGAAATCATGGTAACGCAACGACTGTAGATCCGCAATGACCAAGGTAATAGAAATTTAATACGAAAAACCTCTCACGTATTTGCAAGTTACCGCGAAAAGTTAAATAAAAAGAACAGCTAGGCCTGCCACTGCCCGAAAACCTCGGAGCAATCGCTCTGAGA
This sequence comes from Rhipicephalus annulatus, assembly GCA_013436015.1. Classification (NCBI taxonomy): domain Eukaryota; kingdom Metazoa; phylum Arthropoda; class Arachnida; order Ixodida; family Ixodidae; genus Rhipicephalus; species Rhipicephalus annulatus. The sequence goes on along the minus strand of WOVY01006413.1, from coordinate 1,141 downwards.
TAATGTTTCATTGATCTACAAAGCCGAGTTCGCAAATATCGAAGGGGCAATGCTGTCAGTAATCACGGGCAACGTAGAATTTCAGCGTTCCCGCAAAGTTGCAACAAATAAACAGAAAGGGGCTACCTAAATCCAATTTGGGCTATCAATGAGCGTACCGATATAAACATTGCGGCTACTAGAACGTACCGTAACCTGTAGTCAGCTCACTAACCTTTTTGTTATTTCTTTGAACCTAACGACTTAATGAGGAGAGGAAAATTTTTGTTTAGAAACACATACGCCGATCTTTTCTTCTGCGTGGACTCGGATTGAATGCTATGTGAAGAGCTTATCATATGTGGTAATCATTAACCATTCTTTATGCAAGACAATTCATTAAATATTCTCGCTCAACTGACTACTTTACGCACAACAACCTGGTTCGTGTTAACTCACCCTGGGCGAAGCGATCTCTTTCCAAATGCCACGCACCAACAGAGTTCGACCCACTTTAGACGGTCTGGACGAAGGCGTTCTCTCACAACGCCATAATGATCGCATTTCTGTCCCGCAATCATTAAATATCCCACCCAAAATGCCTTGAGCTACACTCTTGTGTCCAACTTACAAGTATTCTGATGCAAATGTGTTGACCAAGTGAACAGTGCGGGACGCATCGACTGGAAGCGATACCGGCGCAGAAGGGACGCCTAATGTTGTCGAGTGCTGCGAATATTCTTTATTCAAAAAATTGCGAGCCAGCCTGAACTCAGCAGGAATCGAAACGTACAGCAACTGAGGAACGAGAGACACGTATAAAACCTAACCTCATCAGCGTAAGTGGGAGATAGATAGATAGTAGATAGATAGATAGATAGATAGATAGATAGATAGATAGATAGATAGATAGATAGATAGATAGATAGATAGATAGCTAGATCTATAGATAGATAGATAATAGATAGATAGATAGATAGATAGATAGATAGATAGATAGATAGATAGCTAGATAGATAGATAGATAGCTTGATAGATAGATAGATAGATAGATAGATAGATAGATAGATAGATAGATCGATAGATAGATAGATAGATAGATAGATAGATAGATAGATAGTGATAGATAGATAGATAGATAGATAGAGAGATAGATAGATAG
>WOVY01006412.1:0-132765 GCA_013436015.1 Rhipicephalus annulatus | reverse complement strand
CAGCTGTCATCGCCGAGCCACTTGCGCAAGCGCAGTACGATGCCGCGCTCTTCGACACTGGAAATTTTAGTGTTATCTATGAGTTTAGTGCTGCCATCTCGAGACAGTTCTCGTTAACTGCAGCTAATCGTCTGTGTATACTACCTGCGTCGTAAAGCGGCTGCAGGGTTATGAATATCTGAGCTCGATAATGTTTGCGTTTATGACGTACCAACCGATAAAAGCAGAAATCAGGGGTGGAAGTGCTGCGCCAATTGCGCCATTCTGACCTGTTGCGCCAAGCTGCGCCTAAACGGCAATTTGCATCTGCAATGCCACATTTAGACGAGTTTTATCATCTACAGGGCAACTCGTGGGACACGCAAGGACGCAGCCGTGTTCATATGAAATAGTCCGGTCCCGTCGTATTTCGATTCGCGCAGGTGGCGTCTGTATTCATACCTTATTATGAACCACATACATGTTTTAACAGCAAAGCTGTTATTCAAACTATGACGGCAGTGGTGTTGCGTCCTGCCGCGGTAGTCTAGTGGCTAAGGTACTCAGCTGCTGACCAGAAGGTCGCGGGATCGAATCCAGGCTGCATTTCCGATGAAGGCGGAAATTATGTAGGCCCGTGTGCTCAGATATGGGTGCACGTTGAAGAAGCCCAGGTGGTTGAAATTTCCGGAGCCCTCCACTACGGCGTCTTCTCATAATCATATGGGGGTTTTGAAATCTTAAACCCCACATATCAATCAATCAATCAGTGTTGTAAAAACACACACAAAAAGAAAAAAGAAATGCGCCGCACCGTTGTCGAACAAAAGCCGTCGCACACGCTCTGCGATGGAGACCGTCGAACCATATCAACTGAAAAAAAGTACTCGAGAGCTGCTCCAAAACTTCCTTTTTACTGCTCCAAAGCTGCACCAAAACCGCATTATTCCTGCTCTCAAAAGCTGCTCCAAAAGACTTAAGCGCGCTTCCACCCTCGGAAAAGGGGATTTGACAGATAGGTGCGCTATATATACCCTTACCATACGGGAGTAGAAAGAAAGATGCTCCCGTGAGGGAATTATTACTTCGTGCGCGTAATTAAAAAAAATTGTCCGACACCGGCGTAGGGCAAGAAATGCGTGAGCGAGCTATTGCATGCGTGTGGCGAGTTTGTAATGCCCACAATCCAAGATGGCTGCGGGAGGAGGGTCAACTCGCATACGAAAAGATAGGACGCGTGGATGTACGCCTCATGCCGCTTTCACCGAATCAGCTCTTAATCGTCGAATAAGTGTATATCGGACCAAAGTACTTTCCCTAACGATGGGGACTGCTAATTGTTCGCTACCTCACTTCTTGCCAAAGTGTGAAAGGTGGTGCTGTCAGCTGAATTAACGGATACTGCAGCACCCCATCTGTATTTTCCTGCAGGTTGATTCTCGACCGATGCCTTGACCTGCGGCTGCGACTTGGATTCGGCTGGTTTCGTTAAGGCATGACCTAATTAAGCGAACTTATTGATTTAGCCCGCGAGACAAGTCTGATTTCTACCTGGCGTTTCACATCAGAACTACGGGGTCACTTGGGGATCGCAACAGGCAATCAAACAACTTCCCTTCTGCATCGCTACACACGCAACTCGCCGCAGATGTGGCGTAGGCCTCGTTGCTCGTACAGTTAGCTCTGTACGCAGTCTCTGAGCCAGTGGCTGCGAGTGCCAGTCTGTGTACGCGCCGAGCGGCAACGACGACGTTTAATTGCCGTCTGCAGCCAGGGAGTGTCTCTCACTGGGCCGCCGTTAATCGTTCGCCCGAAATCAAACGAAAAGGAGTAAAAACAAAAAGTCTCAGTGTGCGGAGAGGGGCATGATTGAGCGAGAGCGGTGGTTGTCGTCCTGTTACGGTCCCTCGCCGCGCCGTTCAGGGCGAAGAAAAAACATGTGGGTGCCCTTGGTTCAGGTCAGTCACTGCCGTTACGCGGCGAGGCGCGTATACTCTAGCGGCGACGATGACGTGTAGCGGGTTGTCGAGCTCGTCTGTCTCCCTCTCTCGACATTTATTTGTTTTCTCTTGTTCGCTTTCGCCATGTTCTTCAACCCTTCCATCCCTCATCTCTATTGGCTGTTGCCGTCGTCAAGGCCTGGTCTCGTCTGGGCGCTGCCTTGCCTTGTTCGCCCAGCATGGGTGAGACTGGCCGGATGCGTGCATCTACGCCACAGCCATCCGCTAACTCCGTGTCTGTATGCTTGTAGCGGCTTGTCCGAGGATGTTGTCGCTGGGCCCTCTAGTGTATGTGATATGAACACGTGCGAGCCTCTCGTACTAAGCAGCGGGGTCCCACTCCCCCGCCGGACACAGTGATGCGTCCAGAGACTGTGACAACGTCCTCCGAGGAACGCGACCTCACTGGAGCCGCCGTATGGGACGTTTCGGATCTTGTGTTTTCTTTCTCTTTAGTTTCCGTCAATTGAGGAAAACCTCGCTCGCGCATCGCCAGAATACGAAATATGTGCTTTTTTTTTCTACCTCTCTATTTTTTACCTTTCCAACAGCGTTACGGCTTAGGTCGGGTGGGATCCTCGACGCCTGTGAACACGCGCTGATAATCGGGTATAATCATCTTGAGTCTCTTTATCGCGATATATATATTTCCAAAACCGTAACGGCTAACCTACTAGGTATACTACGCATGCCGCCCTTGCGCCAGTGTGGCAGAAAGGAAAAACAAAACAAAAAAGGCGTACTGGTGGGGTTGGTGGTACCGTTGTTTGTTCGCGCGATTAGCAAACGCTCGCTGCTCGGTGCAGTCGCACTCGGGACGTCGTCTTTAATATTACTTCTTCTATTAACAGTTTTTTTTCTTTTTTTTACATTCTTGCTTCTTCCCTCGCATGAACTCATCGGGTTTTACCAAATACCATTGCGTCCTGTTTCTTCCATTCAGTTTTCCTCTTTTCGCAGTAATTCCGCGACTACCTTGGACTGGTCTGCGTTAAGTGCAAGGACGTTTGCTGGAAATCAAAGCGGGACCTTTAGAGGGAACGTCGCCATTTCGAAGGTGAACAAAATTTATCCGTCTGCGGTCGTACGTCTTTATGTTGTTATTTTCCCCCGTTGGCTGTCCCTCGTCGCGTTCTACCATCAATCAAAGCTTGGAGTACCGTGCTTCTGCACGAGAAATATTCCGTTTGTTTTTGTTTAGATTTCTCGCTGTGTACGTTTTTTAGCCTTCAGAGTTTGTTTTAAACAGTTCCCATTGCTCTCTCTCCATTTGCCGACGGTTCTCATGCGCTCAATGCGTATACGGCAAGTTCACACCGGTGGTTTTGTCATTGGCTACTCGTGGTGCGATGATCAGTAGGTCGAGAGATGGCATTCTAGTTTTGGTGGTGTTAAGAAGCGTTTGTAGTATAGGAAAGATAGAGTTGTTTACGGCAGGATAGACATTTGGAGGGATGAGTTGTGATTAAACGAGAGAGGTCGGAGCCGACGTTTTGACTCGGGTGTCTATAATTTCCGTTGGGTGGGTTGCTGGTGAAAATGAGTCGCCACGTCGAAGCTTCCATCGGCTGAAGAGACTTTCGATAGTTTGGAAATAGCCCTCCATTGCACGTAATAAATCACTTCGGCTGCTTATTATCGGTTTACCACGTGCCTGACGGAGTGTCAAGCTGGACCATCTTTGCGAGACGGCGGCACGCAAAAATAAATCTGGCATTGCCGGGGTCAAAACTCCAAAGTTCGCTTTTGCGATGTTCATTCGGAATTTCGTTGCGTGTCTGGAAAAAGCAAAACGCAGTCGGTACGTATTGAGAGAGAGAGAAAGAGGCAGCACTGTATTTACCAAGTATTGCCGTGTGTGTGTCCCTTTGATTGCTAATGCGAGAAAGGACAGTCTTGTATCTTAGAGTCATCGTTGATGGAATATAGCCACACTATGTCGGATGGCACCTAGATGAAGTATAAGCAAAGTCTTTATCCATAGCGTGTCGCGGCCACTGCAGCCGTGCACTGCACACCTGTGCATTCAGTAATGTATGCGGTAACTTCCCAGAACTCGGATGCGGAGCCGCCCACGGCACTTGGCAGTGGCCCAGAGCACCGTCTCTTACACCGTAGTCCAGAACTACGAAGGAGGGGCCGGTTTGCTTCTCGCCGACGTGGCCAAGACTGAAACGAACCGGACGTCCGGTTGGCGGCATGCAAGGCAGTGCTGCCGCGCTTCGCTCAAGGGATTATATCCGAGAGGGCAGCCCAGCTTGTCTCTCGCAGCGCCGCAGGAGTGCGTAGAAACACCGCGAGGACGTGCCGAAGGTGAACGGACCCGTATTTCACGCGCCGTGCGCGGCGGTCGCTTTTGCGGCGACTGCTTCTTTGTGAGAGAGATAACGCTCGGGCACGCCGTCTGCATGCGTGTGGATGGCCGCACGGGCGATCTCGGGCACTTCTTGCACACAGTCAATGCCAATAATATAATCTGTCGTATTACGTCCCAAAACCATGATATCACTATATGAGAAGCTGTAATGGATGGCTCTGGAAATTTGGACCGTCTGCTGTACGTGCACTCACATCGTGCACTATACGTGCACTCACATCGCACAGTATACGGGCCTTCGTGCTTGTAAAGCTCATGTGCAAGTAGAGCGCGTTTCTCGTCACTCCTGTGTTACGATTTTTTCCTCGATAACGTGTGGGTGGACTTCAAAAAAAAAAAAATGGGCACGTTTGACCGCGAAAAAAAAAAATAGAGGCGCTAGTGGAACTCGCACTCTACATCCATTGGTCGTCGCCAAGTGCATACACCTATATTGGTAATGGGATTTCGTCTGTGACCGTCGGTGCTTAACCTTTTCATCTGTAGCTCGCCGTATTCGTACCGCACTGTTCAAGGAAACGACACGAAACAGCAGTGCACGCGAGGCGTGTTGCTCGTGTGCAACAACACTCCAGAAAGCAGGTGTGCTGCTCTCGGCTCGTTTCGATTAAACATATGTATATAATCCAAAAGGAGGAAAATACAAGGTCGAGCATTGTACACAGAAGTATACAATGTATTTTTCCTGCCTGTCCGCCGCTGTCCGGAACATTGTTTTTCGAGGGCTGCCGATATGAATCTTCCGACGACGACGAAACCTAAACTGGCCCGACTATTTTACAGATGGGGTTTCAGTGCGGCCATGTTGGGCTGTCAAGCTTCGTATTTTGCATGCTTAACAACTAAACGAACTGTGTTGCGATAGATGCGTATACGCATGTAAGTGGCATGTGTCGGTGCATATACGATGTCTCATGGCCTTAATAAGTCACCTCGCAAAATACAAAAGCAAGAAAACATCGCCTTAAAAGCCCAAAATGGCGGTAAAGGTATGCCTTAGGTGAAAGTATTCCTCAACCGAGTGGGCGCCAAACTTTCCTATAGTATAGTCTGATCGACGCCTGCTTTATTTCATGCAGTGTCAGTGCAAACGCGCGTTTTTCAACGGGAGCCATCGGTCTGCTTTAGTTCAGAGAGTGGTCGTGATGCGACGCCACAGGAGGGGTATAGGTAAATATCAAGGGGCTTTAGGTATAGGTAAAACCCCTTTTAAGACCAAGGGACTTTAGATATAGGGCTGCTTGCTTCACACGCATGCTTCCGAGTGCTTTCCCACGGAAACGCGATGATGTACGTCCCTCTTCAATATCATACGTCTGTCAAATCTTTGTTCCTTCGGGCTCCTTCTTTGTGGCTGGAAGCAATGCCGCCGCCACCTCCCAGCGGTTCTTATGCAGCGGCCACCATACAGCGCCGTCACCGTACGCTTTTCCATTAGTTGCCCACATAGCGCCACGAACAGCGACACGCTATCTCAAAGCACCGTATCACTTACTGAGCCAGCGTGACCACCAACGTTGTGATAACGAGGAATGCAAGACATATCGCCCCACGGATCTGTACGCTACTGAACAAACAATTGCTTTATTTTATTCCCGTCGTGAAGCACTACATGAAGGGCTCTCTTCCACATGACCGCAAAGCACCGGCTAACGTTGGGTGATGGGCTAGAGCATGAAAGGGCTAGAGGAGAGGGTGGTGAGCAGCTGGATTGGGCGCATCTGCCTGGCACTGATAAAATAGAGGAGGCGCTGGTCTGATTCAAACGAGTAAGCCTTTTGGTGCAGCGGAAACGTGTGATTGTGCGTGGTGACCATGACACAATCATGTTCACTGCAGTATGGTGTCTAGTCTGACTTCTTTTCTTGTCACTTTTTTTTTCTTTTCGGCGCGCGTGTTTTTTTTTTTTTTGTGCTCGCCGAGATGGCGCCGTAGATTAGTTGGAATGTGCATGCCTGTTTTCATCGGGTGCACCGCTGCGGCAGTATTTAGCGAGCACTTATAATAACGCAGTTTCCGTAATCTTACGCCCCGAAATCGCTATGTGACAGTAAGAGGCGCTGTAGTGCGGGGTTCCGAAAATTTCGACCACCTGGTGTTCTTTAACGCAAGCATGCGGGCGTATATAACGTTTAGCTGCCATTGACAATTCGGCCGCCGCAGTCGGGATTCGATCCCGCGACCTTCGGTTCAGCATTCGGGCACAGTAACCACCGGATGGAACACCGCGGCGAGTGGGCCACTTACAAGGCGTTTACCGAACGCAGGGACTTGTTTTGGGCAAGCTTGTCCACATATAACTGCCGGTCATTCCGTGTTCATTGTATCTTCTTTGTTCCTCCAGCCTCCTTCTCTCCCCAGTGTGGAGTAGCGGGCCGACCTCGCTGCTTTTCTGTAAATAAACTACCGCTCTCTTCTTTTTCTCAGTCTTAACGCGAGTCGTTCTCCGCAAGATAACCGCACGTCATAATGTTGCATTTCCGATGGAGGCGGAAATGTTGTAGGCCCGTGTGCTCAGATTTGGGCGGACGTTAAAGAACCCCAGATGGTCGAAATTTCCGGAACCCTCCACTACGGCGTCTCTCATAATCATATAGTGGTTTTGGGACGTTAAACCCCACATATCAATCAATCAATCACGTCATAATGTATGGAATGGAGCGAACAGTCAGCGGTTGTATTATGCGGAGCGCCGTGTCTTGTTCTGCGTTCTTGCTATTGCGCAAACTCGAAGTAGACTTGCCGAGCGCATTACCAGTTTTGCTTTCGCGGTATTCAACCTACGTGCTGGAGCGCAACCAGCTGGTACTTAAAAAAAGAAGAAAAAAAAATACCGAAAGGAAAATAAGCCGGACGCGCAGCTGCTTTTTTGTTTTCCTCCGCGAGGAAATTAAAGCGCTGTGTGCACGATATTTGCTGTCGCTACTTCTCTCTCTCTCTCTCACTCCTTTCTCGGAGCTGTGCGTGTTGCAAAGAAGCGCGCACCTGCTGCTCCCGAGGGGAGGGGAGAGAGAAGAGGCGTTGTTGTGCATTGTGACGCGTGTCGACCTTGCGCCGCCGCTGCGGTGACAATGGCCGCGCGCGCATTGCGTGAGGGACGCTGCGCGCACGGTGAACCGTTTGACGCCGTCGCGCACTTGCGCCCGCGGGATCCACGTATACCGCATCGTCCTGTGTATCGCTCGTAGCTTGGACAACCAGTCAGCTGTATAGCTATAGAAAATTATCTCGTGGCTGTAGTTGTCTTATAGTTACGAGTTTTAGTACTCTCAGTGGTCTCGAAGGTGCTTGCGTATACGTAAGCACTTGTGTTCTTTGTACTTGCCGCGGGTGCGTACGAGAGTTCAAAGGAACGCAATTAGAGCGTGCGCAACCAAGTTCCCTTTGGTTTCGTACGCTAAAATTCTCCATGAGAGAGCTTCGTTCCTTATAGCCTAAACTCTATACTGGATAGCTTTAACACTCTGCAAAAACCAATTCGTTGAGCAATCAAGCTCTTGGATTCTTTCCTGCTTGCTGCGCTTTTTCCTGTTCACTAAGCTGGTGTACATGATGACGCAAGAGCTTGGCGCCCCGACGGCTTGGGGTCGCCACTACCAAAACTCTGTATTGGAGACTTTTAGTACTGGACACTACCACTAAAACGCTGTATTAGGGAATTTTCGAGAGTTTGGATGCGTGATCGAAACACCCTCACTATTACCAACCTGTTCTCTATCATTGCGCTAAGCCGGCCCGACCTCAAGAGACAGTGGGATTGGGCGTGTTGGTATAACGTCACAAAGGGTGCTTACCAGCGCAACCGACAGGGCAGGAGGGGACAGGACTTCTTCGCTCTAGCCTCATGTTGTCGTTCAGCGCTCTGTCTCGTCTCTTCTCCTGTTCCCTCCTGCCCTGTCGTTTGCGCTGGTAAGCACCCTTTATGAGGCCCGACCTGCAAAAAAGAGAGCGGTGTTAAAAACAGTGGACATAGTGCGCAGGAGAGGAGGCGAAAGACGAGGGATGCGCGTGGCACGTGCAGGTGGTTCTTGGATCTACGCCGCAATAAACGGACGTCGAGACGCTCTGCTCTTCATCTCCAGGCGTATTAGTCCTTTGAACCCGGTTATCCACGAAAGAAGTCTTCGGATTTTACAAGTGGTTTAACCGTGTGCTCAGATTTAGGTGCACGTTAAAGAACCCCAGGTGGTCAAAATTTCCGGAGCCCTCCACTACGGCGTCTCTCATAATCAGATGGTGGTTTTGGGACGTTAAACCTCACATATCAATCAATCAACAAGTGGTTTAACCATGAGAGAAATGTGTTAGCATTACCACCAGTTGCATTGGTGGCCTAAATTTTCCGGCGTTTCTATTGTACACGCATGAACACGGTACAGGTTTAACACAAACCGCTGCAGTCGTTTTCTCGATCGTGCACCTCGTAATGCTCACGCATTGAGACCTGAAGCACGTAACCGGTATATTTGACATGCCACATTATTGTGCACGAGAGGTTGCGGTACACACTAACAACTACGTGGAGCCGCGCCACCACCACCACAACAACAACAAGCGGGAAAAATGAAAACACCAAGAGTGATAATTTGAGTGCGTGCCTTGTTTGGTGTGGTCATCAGCCGTGAAGCGCCGTGCGTGCATTGTGTTCCCGCCTGAGACACCATTGTTTTACAGTACTTTCGCTTCCTGTGCGTCGAGTCTTTATGTCCTCGCTTTTCATGCCGCTTGGAGAGAGGAATGCGCACAGAGAATCACACATGCGGCATTATACTGTATACGCAGAAGCGTGCTATCTTAAGCATTTGCTCATGTTAGAGTCAGTACTTAAAATCAACCGCAAGATTAACCGCAAAAAAAATATATTACGCTTACGCTGGTAACGCTTGATGAACAAGCAACTGATGATTATGGCGTTTCCTAAATTAATAGAGGCTTCTATCTAAAGTGCTGAGACTTTTAAATCCAAGGTAAATCTATCAGTGCATTTACACATAAACAAAAAGCGGGGAGTACGAGGCACGCATGGTTTTTGCACAGACCCGCCGGTGTTTTAATGGTTCTGGTGTTCGACAGCTGACTCCTAGGTCGTGTGATCGAATCCCGGCTGCCGCGTTTTCAATGGAGGCGGAAATGTTTGGGACACGTGTGCTTGTAATGAGATTAAGGTGCATGGTCGTGAACACACGGTGGTCGCAATTTCCGAAGAGCTCCGCCACGGCGTCTTTCATTATCATGTGGTGGTTTTGGGACGTTAAGCCCTGACAGTTATTATTATTGTTAGTTTGATTGGCGCAGTATATGTGCTAACGTCTTGGCTGGTGGACCAACCTTCGTGGACTTAAAGAGTAACAGTATTGAAAGTAACCGTTGGTTACTTCGGCAGCAGATGAACTGTACATATAGCCAACATACTGCGCACAGTGTGCATTATACATTTCGCCGCTGTGGTTACACCTTTATACGGTACTCGGCTGCTGATCCGAAGATCGCATTTCGGTGAAGGTGAAACGGCAGAGACCGCGCGATGTCATTGCTCGTTAAAACACTATAGATAGTCCAAGTTTCTGGAGCCACAGCGGGACTCATAATTGTATGCAGTTGCTTTGCGTGTCGAGCCCGTATACGTATTATTGCATGATTTAACAGCAGAAATATAGTTCATTTTAGTGTAAACCACTGACAATAATGAGCTACCTAATTCCGCGTAAATTCGAGATTTATTACATTTTATTTCCATTTGCTTCTGCCTCTACACTCGATTTTTTTCTTTTTTTTTAAACTTGGGATGAACCATCTCTTCACCCCTGTACGATAAAGGCTGCTGTAAATCGTTGAGGATGGCCTTCGTTAGGCATGCTGACATTAAAGACTATGATTATGCCAGAACAGCGATTGCCGTCGGCTACGATAGCGCGCGCGTGCGTGGAAGGAATCTTCGCTCTCGAGAGCTTACAGACGACAACAAACAAATTAAGAACGGTTGGCGCCACGATGCTCGTCGATTACATCACTTGTTCGCGCCTTCTCCTTTGGAAGCGGTGCCTCTTTCTTTCTTTCTTTCTTTCTTTCTTTCTTTCTTTCTTTCTTTCTTTCTTTCTTTCTTTCTTTCTTTCTTTCTTTCTTTCTTTCTTTCTTCCTTCTTTCTTTCTTTCTTCCTTCTTTCTTCTTGTGCATGTGGCGTTGGGTACATCGTGTACCGTTTCTATATATCTGTTTCTAATCATTATATTTTTTTCATACTCCGTGGTGACATTATAGGTGGTCTTGCATGTATCAAATATCCAAACTATGTTATCTCTAAAAACGCCAAGGGTGGAGATTATCGTTCATGCACTTACGTATACATGCTCAATACCTGTCCTGTCTTAGAAGGAAGACGCGCCAGCTATGCGTGGTCTATGCCCGCGTATGGTAACTTGGTGTTTTGTGACGGGGTATAAGACTGCGTGAGAATTTCACTGGCATACGTTATTGGACCTGTCGCTGACCTGCCTTTAGTAGGATGGCGCCTGATAAATTGGCTGTCTCATCTGTCCTTTACTCTCTCTCTCTCTTTTCTCTCTCTTTTGTGGGTGTTCTCGCTTATTATTACCATCGTGATGATAGCGGTGGGTCGAAAAAATACGTTTGGAAGGTAATTCGCAATGTATTTGGACAAGAAAATGAAAGTTACGGCTCGTTAATGTGAAGTTCCCAAATAGCGGGTATTCATACAATGACTTCTTCGTCAGAGCGCACGTTGATTGAAAAAAAAAAAAAACATTCATTCTAAAGGAGCGCTGCGTTTGAATTTTGTTTATGCGCATGTTGCACTGGCCAGAACTTAAATTTAACATCGCGTGGATAGCGTGATTTGCTCACTGTCTAGTCCCCGCTATATGCTGTAGGGTTGTCCAGTGACACGATGGTAGCGAGCGCTTCGTGTCGCTCGTTTCACGTTCCTTGCTTTGTCTTTGTTTTTAACACGCTGTTTCATGACTGAAAATACGATGGTAAGCTTTTGGCGATACGTATTTTCCCATGGCGACGGTGCTACAACGAAAGAGTTGTGAGAGACTTGTTGACCTAACTGGCTCGCAGAAAAAAAAGAAGAAAAAAAGGCTGTTCCGAGCTAATTTGTTTGCGTGCGTTGCTCGCAGTGCGGCTCAAGGATTAAAGGTTCGCACTATTAATTGTCTCTTAGAAGCGCGCGCATGCGTCAGAGAGCACGCATCGTTGTACCGAAACCACCGTGGATGTTATACGGTCGGCCTGCAGATGAACAGGCACCGCAGCGCAGTGGCGGCTTGTCGCGTGCGTTTTACCGCAAGTGTGAACGCGCGAGTCGCTTTCGGTTGATGAGTCGCAGTGCAAACGATGCTCTTCGTGATCCGGTTTATCGTTTATGTCAATCGTCCCAGCTGACTGGTAGCGTTATGAGCGAGTGTAAATATGAGCTGGAAGAGCGTCGTGCCTGAAGGAGTTGTCCATAATTTGAGAAGCGATCCAAGTCACGTACACGATGCGCAGCGACTGCCTGAAACCACGAGTGCATTTTCATCCCACTGCATTCGATCGGCATATTAGACGAGCGTACAGTGCGTGTTATGTAGCGTCAGCCTATCGTGCATATGTGGTGCAGTGGTTATACGGGACTCTGCTGCTGACTCGAAAGTTGCGATTTCGATCTCGCGGTGGTCACATTTCGATGCAGCCGAAATGCTGGAGGCCCGTCCGCTCTACGATATGTCAGTGCACGCTAGAGAACACACCTGACGGTCGAAATTTCCGGAGCCCTCCGCTGCCTGCCTCGTCGTCATTGTTCGCACGTGAAACACCAGATATTATCACCACCACTTATGACGAAGTGTTAAAACGATTAGTGGCTTTCCAAGATTGTGGGAAATTGGACGCGGTCGTCACCCACACGTCCTTTAATACAGGGCTGGTCTGACGTTTAGTATTTATGGCTTCTTGACTTTCTCGATCACCCCACTGGCCCGTGTTTCACAGTTTAGGCTATGTACTGCTATTGGCCGGGGCTTGCTCTCGCTGCTCACTCGAAAAAAAGAAAAAAAAAGAACTTAAGAAAGAATTTATGTGTACCTTCGCACTATCACACAAACGTATTGTCTTCACAGGGACATCGTGGGTCAGTGTGCTCGTAATATTCATCGTCGCTTTTCTACTGGAAGAGTCGGGAAAATCATTATAATCGTTAATAACAAGAAGCAAGACAGGAACGATAAGGAGGTACTGTGTGAATGTTGCGTTCGCGTACATTTGTAAAAAAAACATTTAATTTTCTGGTCGGTTTCTCTTGTATGTTTAAGAAAGCTTTTTACCTTCTTATTTAACTAGTTTTATAACTATATGACTGCAGGGCAGGAATACTTGGCCTTGCGAAGCCGTTGGCTTAGTTTTCTTTTCTTTCTTTACTCGCGACCCATCTCTTGCTTTATCGTCCCTCATTAATTGCGAGCGAAAAAAAAAATTCACGCGCGTAAATTGTGAAAATGTGCACGATGATAGCAGGCGCATTCGTTTAACTGAGCCTTACCTTCGCTTGTGTTCATCTCTCCGCCTCTTTCTCTCTCTATCTGTCTCCCCTCCTCGTCCTCGGGTGTCTCCTGTATCGGGCTACTTTCCTGCTTTCGAGATTTATTCGGCCGCAGCAGCGGCAGTTGCGATTATAGTTTATAGGCGCACACTCAGTGGCGATGCGCTTTCCTTTCATTAAAATTTACACGACGTGCTTCGCGAAGCTCGTTGTAAATTAACTTGCGCAAATGAAGGCAGCCACTCTCGCTTCCCCCACTTCGAAAAAAAAGCAAAACGCGATTCGCGCGCGCATACCGAATCGCGTCGCTGCAGCCTCGATTAGCGCCGTGTTATTGCTATGCCGTGCGCTCGGAACCCTACTCTGACGTCACGGGGCTGGACCGGCGTCGCTACGGGACGGCACAATTTTGTTCGTGGAACGGCTGCGCGATCGACTCCCTTTTTTCGCTGGAATTGACACCTCTCGCCGTCTCAACCCGTTGTCTCGTTCTCTTTCCCTTTCGTCTCTCTCTCTACTTCCCTCGGCCTCGGTCATCTGGTTGCTGTTGTGTTTACGCTATCCGGCTTTTGCCCATGCTCTACCTCGTTATAGATCTGTTCGTTGTTATTTGCTTTCTCTCTTTGCGTCGTCCCACGGGGGTAATTTCTTTCCGCTTGCCACCAGCCGCGCCGTTGGAATACATATCCTCGCGGACGAAATGAAAAGAAGCGCCACCAAAGTTCTCTCTCTCTCTCTCTCTCTTGGTGTTGGTGGTGTCTGGAGAAGCTGGCCAACTGTGCCCGTTGCCGCTGCTGATGGGACGTTCGCGTGGAACGCGTTCCATCGAAAACAGCGCGATCAGCGACAAGCGAACGAAGGAGTAAACGGCGGGCACCCCTTTCCCTCCTCCTCCCACGTCCTGTCATATTTTGTTCTTGCTTCGTTTTCTGTCATTTGTGTTACAAACACTATGGGGGATCGTAAATGCTCATGTGTATCGCTGAACAACAAGGGACGAATGCTAGGCGGGACTTAAAAGGTGCCGTCTTACTACCTATACGCAGCGGCAATGACAAAATAACTCCTAAAATGCGATTAAATTGCGTGTTACGGATGGCTAAAGGCAGCAAAGTTACATAATTATGGTTTATAAAAGTAGTGAAATTGCCTTGCAAAGACTTTGAAACGAAAGTTTACACTTTATGCACTAGTTCATTTGCTGCATATATACCTTGAAATCTGAAACCACTTTGTTACATTCTAGTGAAGCACCTTGCTTTTTTTCACTTACACACGATGCTGCTTTATGTAGGCCTTTCTGTGCATTCAAGCCTTTCTGCTCTTTGTTGTGGGCGTTTCTGGGCTTGGACGCTTTTCTATAGGCCTGCCTTCTTCCCACGATTCTTGTCCTTATTTTTTTTTGTGCGTGTGCGTGTGGCGGATGGTGGCATATATAACCCATTAGGAGCAAATTAGCAAGTGGTAAAGGTGTCAGTGAAGTCGCATGCTGCGCTACACATGCTGTATCGTGCCTTCCCATCACTGTTGCGCTTGAGTGCTTTAGAGATTTTGAAACATTGGTAACCTGTCTGCAAATTATTCGTACTTACGAATAGTCATAGTAGAGTTCGACAGGACACCGTTAACGGATATGCCGACGTCCGCACCCTCCTGAAAGCTAGGTAATAACTTACCGGCCGCGTAATTACGTGTAAACTCGCTGAACATTTAATTAGGCGAAATTACGTGGTAACCTCGCTTTACCAGCCCGAACTGCTGCGAAACGCATACGTTTTACCGCGCTTTGAAGACTGTGGCTCCGATTTTTTCTTACCTTTCAAACACTTTTTTCCCTCGGTAGTCTCCCTGTTCAAAGCTGGGGCGATTACGTCGGCTTGTTTCAATTCCGCGAAGTCCTGCCGTTGGTATACGACGATATTTCGCTAAGATGAGATTTGCTGCGCGTTGCGTGCGCAGTGACAGTCTTTCAATGAACTCTTGCCTAATCACAGTGATATAGTTACAACCCAGACACGGAACGTTGCGTGAAGGTTGAGGAGGCACGTCTTCTTTTTCTCCAGACTTCTGGTCCGTTAAGTGTTTCAAACAAAAAGAAGTGCAAAGAGAGAGAGCTAAATTGCTGACTGCTGTGCGACAGTAGCATGGCTCAGCGGACCCCCGCCATCGCAAGGAGCAGTACACATCTTCACGTTGCACATCCGTTCGTCCTATAGTTTCTACAACTTTGAACGGTTTAGCCTTAAGTATACTTGTGTATAGACGCAAACGGGTCATCAGAATACAAGGCTGTGCAAAACAGAGCTGAAATTATCATGCGCAAGGCTACGCTGTAGCTCATTGGTTGGTCTATCCTGCGTCCGTATGGCACATTACCGTATATATAGAAGGAGTTCTAAATCCTGTTGAAACGGTTGTGGTGATGTACAGTTATCTCCCGTGATGCGGTGGCACTGAAGGTGAAACAGCAGATGCGCTTGACGATAACGGCCTATTAGACGGACGCACTAAGCCCGTTTCCGAGCGTTTAACTCTCAATCGCAGTAAAATGAATCTCGAGCTGTTAGGCTATGCGTTGATGACGAAGCAGTGCGTAGAGAAATGTGCCTCTCTGATCTGTTTTTTTTTTCTCGTATTCGTGTGTTCATACATTGTTCATATCAGGAGATGTGCGCAAGAAGTGGGTACACGGAATCTAATCATACGCGACGAAATAACGTTAGCCATTTCGTCTAAACGTTAAGCCACATAGCTATACCGCAGAAGGCTTCGGCTTATAGGTTTCTGTAAGATTAGTGAGTGCGTGTGCGGCCTCCTGCAGTGTATACTAAGCCTCGCGAGGGAAGTTTACAGCACAGTTTTCTTACATTCCGCGCGGGATAAACTTTCGTATCCAGCTTTAATGGAAAATGGCATATCATTTCGCATTAAGCGGGTATTCGCATCGTTCGGGCATATGAGATGGTTATTTCGCCCCCTTTTGACCCTGCAAGGCGCCCGAGCGTATAAATAGCCGGAAAAAGATTGCCGAGGCTATGTAGAATAGGGTTTGACCTTGTCCTAATTTCTTTTATTTGTTCTTTCTTCTCAAAATTCTGCGTTGCCCCGCCGCTGTAGTCTAGTGGCTGAGGTGCTGTTGACCCGCAGGTTGCGGGATCGAATCTCGGCTGCGGCGGCTGCGTTTTCGATGAAGGTGAAAATGCTGTAGCCCCGTGTGCTCGGATTCGGCTATACCTTAAATAACCCTAGGTGGTCAGAATTTCCAGAGCCCTCCTTTACGGCGTCTCTCATAATCATATGGTGGTTTTGGGACGTTAAGCTACACATAATAATCAAATGAAATCAAAAGTTCTGTGTTCTTCAGAACATTTTTGAAACAGCACTCTTTTCGGTGTGTGTGATGCGCATTGAAGGGGCAAAAAAAAAAAAAGGTAGGAGTTGGAAGATAGGTGGTGCCATTTCCAACATGGCGCTTCTGATGAAAGCACTTTCGCAATCTTGTTCACCGGTCAGTGAGAGCGCCTGCAACGCAGACAGGCTGCGAGACGCTTTTGTGTAGCTCGTTACTGTTTCACTGTGCATGCTCTTTCGGCCCTTTTTCGACGCACTACGCCGTCTCTGGGAAGGCGTTGTCGACGATGCGTTGACGTTCCCGTCTGCCAGCACATGTCCGGCGATTGTTGGCTCCGGCGGCTTCCTTTTTCCTCCGCCCACTTCTGCTTTCTTTCCTCCTGTTGATCTTGGAACATTCCTTTCTATGTCCCTTCATCATTTCTTTCTCTCTCATCTGACTCGCCACCCTCAGTTGCTTGGTGTCCTTGAGACTCGCCGGCGTCCAGTGCGCATTGCTGACCATGTACGAAGCGAGATGAAAAAAAAAAACACGAAAAACGAACGATAGAGCGTATATTTTGCGAGATGACGATGTCGTCGACTTGGCGATGCGATCACGTTATATAAAAAAAAAGAACAAAAGATGAATGCGTGGAGTAATATCGTTTTGCAAAAGAAAAGAAGCTGCCGAGTGTAATGTTGTAAGCCTTCTTGTCTTTGGAAGCGCGCCACTTCCTCCTGCTCGGAGGAAGTGGACTCCCCTTCACCTTCAATTCTCCTTCAGGACTTTCTTTGTGTTGCCTTCTTTCTCTCTTCAATTGGCCGTCTCATTGCGTGCGTTTTCTCCCGCTCACTGGCGAGGATGTTGTTCGACTCCGGTCTTTTTGTATATCTGATTTTGGTTTTGCCATCAACTCCTGTTCTTTCCCGCCTTTCGTCTCCGTCTCTCTCTTCCACTGAGCACTTTCTGTTTTTGCACGTCCGCTTCAGCGATTTTCCCTCTCTCAATGAGGTATCTTGTTTTCTTCTCTTTCTTTCTTTTTATACTACACTCGGCGTCCTGAGCGTTATCATTATTCGAGCGCGCGCGCGCGCTGCCTACGGCCGTAGCACCACTACTTCGCGCCGGTGTTTTTTTCTTTTCTTTCCCCGTGGTGGAAGGAACGGGTAGCGAGAAAAAACTGTGAGAAGAAAAGAAAAAGGGGATAAAAGGAAAAGGAAGAAATAGCGTAACGAAGAAATAAAAAATTGAGGAAAGAAACCAAGTTTTATGTGTTAGTGTTGTTTTCTCCTTCGGATGACCGTGGTCTTGGTCGTCGCCGTCGCGTTCCAAGGCGACCGCTTTCACCCTCGTTGGTTGCGTGTTCTGTGACCTGGGCTAACACGCGCGCCTCCTCCCTCTCTTTCTACCTACGGGGCCTGTCTTTCTTTCTTTTTTTTCCTGGAGGAAAGAGTTGGGAAGAGGAGAGAGGAAGCATGAAACAAGAGGCAACAAACGAAGTAAGCGGACCAAGGGGGAAGGAAACACCCCTCCTACCGGCGCGATCCGAAAGGCATCCCCCCTTTCTCTCTGCTGTAGTGCAGCAGTTTCTTTTTGTGCGCGGTAGTTTCCCCGAGGAAATAGCTGGCAGCAACCACCGCCACGGTCGCGCCGATCTCTTCGCCGAGCTCACTCGCTCACCACCGGTGGCATCGCAGCAGCTGGTGTTTCGCTGAAGGCGTCATCGGGCGTGCGGTTGTTCTCGGTGCGGCGTCGTCGTCGTCGGTGTTCTCCCACTCCTGAGAAGCGCAACATCAATACACGGGAGTCTACGCGTCATATCGCCTTCCTCATCCTCGAGACGTTGTGTTTTGTGACCGCGGGTGTCGAAACGGGCGCTCGGAATACAGAGCTGCAAAGCAAATCAACGACGAGTGTTACTTTCGTTGTTTTGTTGGTGACTCGACTATGACCGAAGACGTGCACATCGCGAGGACGCCGACGCTATGATCTGTCTGCGTCGCTGCCCACTTAGCGTTCCGGGACTGGACGCTTTTTCTTCGGAT
Source organism: Rhipicephalus annulatus (assembly GCA_013436015.1). NCBI lineage: Eukaryota > Metazoa > Arthropoda > Arachnida > Ixodida > Ixodidae > Rhipicephalus > Rhipicephalus annulatus. Next base: position 114,491 of record WOVY01006412.1, on the reverse strand, counting down.
TACTTTCGCTCTTCGACCTGACCGGCCGATTGTTTCGCCCTCCGTGCATACGGACAGTGCTGAACTGTTCGGATGTTGAGGGTTATCCGTGACCTCGACCGCTAATATACCGACAGGTTGTGTCATTGTTTGATTGTGCAGTAGCTCTGTCATTTCGCAATCAATCGATCTTGTTCGTCGTTCTAACACTAATCACATCGCTCCCTAGTCACCTCTACTAGCGGCACATTTGTTTGCCCTCTAATTTTCCTCCGAGAGACATTGAAGGTACAAACGCAACGGTGGATTTCTGCGTTCTTTAGTTAAACTGCGCTTCTTGAAGTTATCGCACCAGTCGTGTGTGGGTTATTTGCATCGGGATACAACACGCTTGTAGACATTCGCACACGTACCTTACATTCCGCGTATCGACGGTGCGGTGTGGATTGCGTTGAATGTGCCCCGCACACAGCGCGGTGTTCGGCGGTGGCCGCGGCGGATTGCGCTTCGGTTTCGCGCCGCTCCCAGAGCCCGTAGCGCCGATGAGGAGCGCCGAGGCGGCAGCAGCGGCAGCGGCGGCGGCAGCCGCCAACTTTGCCATGAACTCTCTTCTGTGCGACTCCATTCCAGGCAACGACCCGCGCCAGTGGAGCAAGCACAACGTGTCCATGTGGCTCGAGTGGTGCACCGAACAGTTCTCCCTGGTGCCCACGGATTCCGAGAACTTCCACATGAATGGTGAGTGCATGTATGAGAGCGTGTGTCGTAACACATGGAAATACAGATAGTTTGGCGCTGTTGAATGATGTATACATCAGCAGCGCGGAGTCAGAGATGCACGGCCTTACGTATCCGTGGCCGGACTGGAGAGACGCGCGGGCGTTCCGGCACGTCCCTTCAGTCAGGCTACGCATAGTGCGCCTCGATGCTAGCGTTCTTTCGTGCATGTTTGTGGTTAGTCATAGTAGATAGATAGCGCCCTGTGTTCGAATAAATATGCCAACATCACCCCGCCCTATAGCTCCACCGGTTGACCAAATATGGCGGTGGTGTGGTTAATGGTGTCACCATGGGTGTCACTATCATTTTCGAAGGAACGCTGGCATCGAGGCGTCCTGATTACGCATGGCTCAGCGCGACTCTTTCGAGAAAGCACGTTGGAACATTGCGAGCGCTCTCCGTTTCGGACGTCGTATGTAGAATATAGAGTAAACACGAAGTGATGGAAAAGCTATTTAACAGCTCGAGCACGCATCCACTGTTACTTTCCTGGCTTAATTAGGGTACGTTTTTAGCTACTTTACCGCTTGAATGTCTAGCGGTTTCGCACAAAGTCTAAACATTAGCAATTTGTAGAAACCGGTGCCGATTGTTAGATGTGAAGTACATACGGCAGGTGAAACAGCTTGAAGGTTACTTTCTGAAAGCCAGCGAGCTGCAGTGATATACTTCTCAGCATGGCACGTGCCGTCTACACAATTGATGTGCGTAGTGCGATACAGTTCCGGGAAACGTTCATCATATTGTCTTAAATTTTACCCGCTGTGTGGCTATCCTGGAAAAAGGGGGAGGAAGGTAACCGAAGTCGCATATATGGCAGACGCCCATGAAAGAAGATTGTGCCATGTGGCGAAGCAAGCTTGCCGTTATTGCTCGCTGCCAGCCTACATGATGTGCGCGTGCCACCCACCCAGATTCACTGCAAGTGTAGCAAGATAAATTCTTTATAAGTGTAAGTTATTATGGCTGCTCATAGAATGACAGATTTGTGTTCAGGGAAATTACAACAGTGGTCAGCGTATAAAGAAGGGAACGAGGACAATCACAGCACTTGTACTTGTTACGTTCTTGGTACATTGCACTGTTGCACTGTTTCTTGATAAGGAAATTGCGAGCTACTACTATCTCACGCTTAACATATTTGTGCTGAAGAGCATGGGAAAATATAGTGTGATTGTGTGTGATTATGAGAGAAACCACTATGGTGTCTCTCACAATCACATAGTGGTTTTGGCCCGTTAAACCCCACATATCAATCAACCAAACCCCTTTATATACTGTACTATACATAGCTAAGCTATGCTTTCTTATTGTCTCTCTGTCTTTCTTTTCTCTCTATCTTGTTTTCGTTCTCTTGCCGTTCGCAATGTAATAGCATTGTTTCGACAAGTTCTTGCTCCACTACCATGCCTAGGTAACCGAGTTGTTACGGCACTTGCCTTCACACCATCGGTACCCGGAATCCAGCCTCAGCAAGAGATTTTAGTTTGTCTTACTTATTCTTCTCCTCCTCCTCTGCACTTTTCCTATCCTCCTCCTTTTCCATCTCCAATCGGTTGCTAGGCACATATGTGCATGTTGTTTGCCAGGCAACGTTCCCTGATGCGAGAGCTAGGCGAGTTTCTGTGAAAGGTTTGTGGCCAGACATACAGCTTGAAGAGCTCCATTGTTAAAGTATTATATTGTTCTCTTTAACTGAAAATAAACATAGATGAAATGTTCTTGCAATCTGTAGATTAAGGTCGTGCTCTTCATGAAAATTTTGTTAGAGGTAATGTCCTCAGTGTGATTGAAAGTGCTCAGATTGAATCTTTCAGAGGGAATTTACACAGTGGAAGCACATGACCTTGACCTCACTGAGAAGCCGGGTGGGGTGTAATTGCATTAAATGGTCTGGGGGACTAGCTGTGAGCAAAATTTTTGGCACGCAGCTTGGCAGTGGGCTAAATGTTACACTACTCCACAAACTGCATAAGCGATTCAACCAGTCGGTTTTCAATCAGTCAACAAGCACACATTCAGACTTATTATTTTCTTGTAATAATTTATGGTGCACTCTTTTCAAAGCCTGATCTAAATTTAATGCCAGAGTTTTATCAATCCAAGATTTAATGTTACACCCTATATATAACTTTTCTAGTTTAGAAACAGAAGTTCAGGATGGTTTTCGGTGGTGCTTGCTCGCGCACCTTCAATTTAACAGAGTCACAAAAACAGTAAAGGCATGCAACTTTGAAGCTTTATTGCTCTCTGAATTCAAAATGATTTTGCTTTGTATGCAATCATAATTTTACATGTAATGTTCGTGAAAGTTATCAAAAAAATTCTGGAGTGCTATTGGTCATGAAGTACTTTGCACCTCTGTTCTTGCTGTAGTTGTAAAAGGGGTGTTTTCGTCACAGGGTAATACTACATAATTAGGGGAACACCACATCGTGGTATTCAAAGTAACTTCATTTCTGTACTTCTAGATAATCTGGCATATGTCGCATTTAATGTTTTCAAGGGATGAAATAGCAGTATTGAATATCTTGTAAACATCAGCTTTATGGTAATGAGCTGTAGAATGGTAATGAGATGCTTCCCCGTTAATGTGGCTAACAACATGATCAAGATGGCTTTGTGGTATGATCTTGTTTACCCACCGTTACAAACTAATAAAGCGCAAGATGAGAAGTTTTTTGTCATGACAGGCTCACTGTTGTGCTCATACGAGACTGCCTATGCCTTTCTTGCGCAGGAAAGGCACTGTGCCTACTGTCCAAGGCGGACTTTCTGGAGCGAGCCCCAAAGGCGGGAGACGTCCTATTCAATGCCCTCCAGCTCCTGTTACATAGGGCTCTCCACACGGCCAGGCTCACCAATGGTCAGCTTTTCTCGTGGTTGGCCTTCTAAGCTCACTTTATGCTCACGTTTACTGCAATATTAACTTTTTTGCGCCTTTCTTGTTTACTTGTAGGAAAAAAAGTAGTAAGTTAAAGCTCATTTTTGTTTTTTTAGACACAATATTATCGAGAAATAACAACAGGCAGTGATGCTCAAGAAAATGTAAGAGATGTTATTAGAACTACTAAGTGTAACCTAAATGTAAAAAAAGAAAAGTGAAGTTGCCGCTGGCAGAGACTGATCCTGCAACCTTCAAATAACGCATCCGCAGTTGAAAGTGAGTTATCAGCTTGTGATTGTTGTCATATTTGATGCTTGCGGAAATGCCCTGGTAACGAGGGACACAATCTCTGGTTCATGCTTTTACATACTAAATGTTACATAATAGGAACAAGTTACATAATTGAAATAGTTAGCATATAGCCTTTGCTGAAGGGCATACCATGTTTACTGCTTTGAAATGGTAGCGTACATATTTAGTTTGAATTTTATTATGAAATGTAAAATGTATGGTGTTGGTTCTGCTGAATTAATCTAGAAAGTAGACAACACTATAGAAGTTGTGGTATTGTCTTTTCCGTAGTTCTATGCGTATTCTTCACACTGGCACCAAGTTTCACCTAGCACTAGAACCCTTCTAGAACAAGTTTGTGCGTTGTAATGGCAGAATGAAGGGCAACCGACTCGTACGCTGAACAGTTAAACTGCCATTATTGAAAATTGGGGGGCAAATTGTTAATCGTGATAGTTATCATGTGATGCTCGGGGTGTTCTGCCGCAAACATATCCCACACTGGCAATCGAGTGGTTGGTTATCCATTCCTCGGTTGACATTTTGACACATGTCCCCGGTTTTATGTATCCCGTTACCGTGCCATTGTACAGTTGTTACTGCCATGGCTTTTAATTGTTTGTCTATAGGCAATCACTGTGGAAATGCATCTCTACGTCTTCGTATGCTAGTACCTCATCTTGAAATTCTCAGTCGGAAAACATCAACATTACAAAATGCTGCAATGATTATGAGCACAATATTTGAGTGGGAGCTAAATTATGGTAGGCTACCGCTTGAGGGAACAAGACTTCAAGTTTATTTGTGGTAACAGTATTGGCCATATCAATAAAGTATAACTGCACAATCTGATCGCGTACAGTGAGAACTCACACATGGGTTTGTTTGCTCCTTCTCAGGTACACATGGCAATGGATCTGTGCCTCGAAGCACTGTCATCACAAGAGATATCCAGGGGTATGGCCAGGTGTTGCTGCAGGACCCAACATCTTACACCCAGGTGAATAGTCACTCTTAAGCGTTTCTTTCCAAATCAGTTGGCAGCAACTTTTATCCACATATCTGATTTGTTGTTTTCACTGTCTGACAGCAAGAAAGGCATTACGAAAAAAAGTATACTAAAAGGGCTGCATAAGTGAAGCTTGAATATGGATCTTTCTTCAGTGGGCAAAGCTTGCTTTCTGAAAAATTTACATAGGTTCTCTTTGTAGTTCAGATTACAAAACAAACGGTGCACAATTCTTTCATTTCTTGATTCGTCCTGGAATATGTAAAGCTCTGCACAACTGGTTTGCTAATAACATGCACTGTGTAGAAGCGTTAAATGTATCTGGAAGATTGTGAAGACTGGGACAACTGGAAAGGTTGCATGAGCACTTCGTACCGCATAACATAGTGCTACGTGAGAAAAGAGACATTAGATTGGTGAGGCTGTAAACAAAATATATTATAACCAGCAGTTGTGGCATGACCAGGTTTATCAGTGACTGAGCGGAGATGGCCCTTCATCTTTTTCGTCAGGTGCACACGCACATCGTCCCAGAAAATATCAATATGCATGTAGCATAATCCCTGGCAGCAGAAGTGCCGTCTGGGTATATAGATGTCAGTGTCATCGGTAGAGTGGTAGGGCTTCAAACCTGCCACATGTATGATAACGGTGGCCTTTGGGGCAGATGTAGACAATGAGGTGTGAAGGGCAGTTTCATTTGTCATATGTCACTGGAGTAACTGCATGAAGGACTCAGTATGGACCTGTGTAGCGAGAAAGCAGTTTTTTCGACATGCCGACTTGACGGGTCTGGGACCACAGCAAGACCAAATAACCTGGCAAGAAGTGTGTGTCTCGGTACTGTTGATTGTATAAATGTCGTTGGTTCTCTTCAGAGGCCAGAAGGCGAGTACGAGCGATTTAACGTGCGTGGGCAGTGCGAGTGATAGCGTTCTGAAGGGCATATTCGCTGGTAGGTGCTGGGGCAGATGGGATGACTGTATCTTGGGTTAATGTAGGTAATACGCTGAACTACAGAAAGAAATGGAGAGTAAGAAGCAGTGTCATGGCATGAAGAATTGTATGCAAAGGTCACATATGGTAAAGCAAAGTCCCAGTCAGAGTCGTTGAAAGAAACATACTTCGCAAACATGCTTGTAATACTCAATTCAGATGCTGTGTTAGTCCATATGTCTGCAGGTGATACAACACAGTGAGCATGTGCCTTGTTATTACAGAGAAACTCGTCGCATAAAAATATGGGCAGAACTTCGAGATTGCCCAAACAAGAGCTAGACATTCACACTCCGCAATGGAATAGTTGCGCTTGCAGCTATGAGAAGGCGGCTAGTGGAGACGTTAACTCGGTCATGACCCTGTTGACGTTGGGCTAAGAGGGCTCTGATCCTGTGACCACTAGCATCGGTTCAGACTTCTATCAAAGCGGGTGGATCAAAGTGGACCAATATAGGCCAGAAGTGTGATGAGGTGAGAAAAGCATCAGCTTGAGCAAAATGCTACGTTAAAGTTGTGTCTTTCTACTGAAAGTCAATGAGTGGTCGAGTAGTTGTTGCCAAATCTTTCACAAACGTTCTGAAATAGGAGAAAAGTCCCACAATACTCCAGACATCTTTGACAGGCTGGGGTACGAGAAAACTCGAACTGCATGAATTTTCTCCCAATGCGACTGCACACCTGATGCGTCGACAAGGTAGCCCAACACTGTAATCTACCAGTGGCCAAAGGGACACTTCAAAGAGTTTAATTCATGGCTAGCAGTGCCAAAGATGTCAAGAATAGGTGAACAGTGAAGGTGGGTCTCCAATGTTGGCCACCTATACAAGGGTGTCGTCCAGGTAGCAAAGGCATGTTGACCATTTGAACCCTTGTAGCAGTAAGCCCTGCATGTGCTCGATCGTGGCTAGGGCATTGGATAACCCAATGGGCATACCCTTGAATTTATATAGGCCGTCTGGAGTTACAAACTCGGGTCTTTCTTGGTCTTTCTTGTCCACTCCAATATTCCAATAGCCAGAACGTAGGTCTATTCAAGAAAAGTACAGTGGACTCTCATTAAATGAAACTAAGTTAAACGGAAAAGTCGCGTAAAGGAAACTATCTAGGCACATTTGGTTGGTCTCTATATATTTAATGATAAAAGTTTCGTGTAATCGGAACATTATGTTTTTTCGCTTACATCGGTTAAATGAAACTAAAACGCGCAAAAATCGATCAACGGCAGAAGTGGCCACGGCAGTCTTGCAATCATGAAACATATACCGAAGCTAGCCTAGCCGAGTCAATGCAGCGATCGCACATGTTCGCGCACGCTGAGCAGCTATCGACGTCTCGTCGTGAACTTGAGATGGAACCGAAAAAACGGCAGCACATTGCACTTTCACTCACAACGAAATTAAAAATCATTCAAGAACTTGACCAAAGAACCTTTCGAAGACAGATATTGCGAAATGATCAATATTCTCAAGTACACGCTGTCGAGGATACTCAAGAACAAAAGGAAAATTGAAGAAGCTGTAAAGCTTGGTAACTTCGCTACGGACAGAATGTGGATGAGAACGAGGGCATACAAAGAATATGAAGATGTTCTTTTCCTTTGGTTCAAGCGAGGGTGCAGTGCGAACTTCCCGATCAGCGGCTCCATTTTAGAAGAGAAGGCTAAAAAGATTGCTACTCGAATGGGGACCGAGGACTTTCGGGTGAGCGATGGCTGGCTGAGCCATTTTAAAAAGCGGCATGGTCTTGTCTTTAAGACAGTCTCTGGAGAAAGTGCAGCTGTAAATAGAGATATTTGTAATCACTAGCAACAGGGGAGATTGCAATGGATTTCGGAAGCCTATGATCAACGGGACAAGTTTAATGTCGATGAAATGGGGTCATTTTACTGAGCACTTCTTACTAAGACTTGCTTACAAGGGCAAAACTTGTGCGGGACAAAAGCGAGGCAAAGATTGTATTACCGTGCTAGTAGGTGCCAACATGGACGGTAGCGAAGAGTTGAAGATGTTAGTCAGGTCACATAGTCTACTTCTTTCACGCGAGTGGACTATGAAACACTTGATGAAAACGTCGCCACATGCCGCGAGGGCAGTCTTGAGAAACTCATTGCTGAAGTTCGAGATGAGGAGCCGTGTTCAAGTGGTGATGAGATGGTGTGTGATCCGGAACCCATTGCAGTGGCAGACAGTGCAGGAACAGATGCTGTGATCTTGTTTGAGCGCTACTTTGAACATGATGGTGGCACAGATTTCCTGCCCAGCCTTTCGGCCATACATTCTTAATTTGTGAGAAAATGCTTGAACAAAGCAAAGCAAAATGTTTTCACTTCTTTTTTTCGAGTCAGTAATATTAGCAAAGTTTTTTGTAATCAACTATAGTAGTAATGTATATACTTCAAAATATTTTTTTTTTAGTCAGCCACAGTTGGTGCTTTTGAAATAGTCATACTTCATTCATTTTGTGTGCTTTGCCTAAATGAAACTTCTCATAAATGGAACAACTTTTCTTGCCCCTTCGTGTTCCGTTTAAGAGGAGTCCACTGTATCGCACACTGTGGAGACAGTCGAGAGCGTCATCAATGCGGGGAAAAAGGGTGAACATCCTTTTTCATGGTTTGATTAGGATGGCGGTAATCAATGCAGAAATGACATGTGTTATCTTTCTTTTTAAGGAGCACTACGGGAGACCCTCAAGGGCTTGAGGAGGTTTCACTAGTTTCTTTGACTAGTATCTTGTGAACTTTTTGTTGAATTACCTTATGCTCTACTACAGACAGGCGGCATGGTTGGCAGTGAAGGGGAAGAGAATCACCAGTGTTGATGTGGTGCTTTATGAGTGAACTCTGGCTGAATGGACGGCTGTCGATGTCGAATATGTCGCGATATGAAGCCAGAAGGTGGCATAGGGCGTCTGATTGCTCAGGTTTGAGTTCCAGGGTGATCATGGGGTTTAAGGCCGCATTGAGGCCTGGGCCATCCTGCGGGCTACTTGAAAAATTAGAGCATAGGTGTGAGCAAATGAGTGGTAGCGTAATTTTCTAATAAAGTCGTAGTGGGGCGAGCAATATTACTTAAGGTAGTATTTTCTTCTTAAACCTAAAATCGATGACAGGGAGACATGTTAGAGGCTATGGTTACGACGAAGTGTGGCACAGTGATGTCACATGCCAGGAGAACACCAGGAAAAGGCGTGGCCATATAATCACCGTCAAGCACGGTGAAGGTTGTTGCCAATTTAATGAAAGTGAGGGCTTTAGCTGGTATTCAAATGAAGTCTGTGGTACAGAGGGTGTTACGGAGTTCTGAGTGAGAAACTGGAAGAAGGGGAAGTTCTAAACAGAGAGTACCGGCAGAACAGTTTGATCAGGGCAGAATGGATAAACAGGAAGTTCATCCCAAAGATGAGGTCATGAGCACAATTTCGGAGCACTGTAAATAAAACAGGAACATGGTGGCAAGCAAGGCTTACACGAGTGGTACGAATTCCAATGACGGCTACAGTGCCACTATCAGCGATACGAACGGCTCGAGTTGCAGGAGGCGTTGCTACTTTTTTGGGGCGAAGACTGGAATGAGCACTTATTATAGAGACCAGAGCTCCAGTATCATCTAACACCGTGTAAGAAAGACCATCCACATGCACTTTAATCAAGTTATTACTAGTAGGGAGCATCAACAGAGAATTTGGATCAGTCACACTTTATGCAGTAATAGCATTGATACATAAAAGCTGCAATGCCTACCACTGCACATATTGACTCTGAGCTCTTCTTTTTCTTTCTATTTTTTTAGCCCCTGCAGGTGTCTCCCCTGTCAGCAGAAGTAGACAGCACTGTGATCCTGAGCCCGGACCCCAGCTCGGGTGGCGAGAGCGTCCAGAGTGATTCCGCTGGCATGCAGGCTGGCAGCAGCACACCAGCGTCCAATGGAGGATTTGCCTCTGCCAAAAACTCCTCTCCACCTCCGTCCCTCGCGGCTACACCACTGCTAGTGGACAAGCAGGTACTTACAACTCTCTCTTCTTGCATAGTGCGTTTGTTTGCAACAACACTTTTTGAGCTCTCAGCTTACAGCAACACTTTTGAGGTCTCGGCTTTTTGAGTCTTGGCTTGTGCCTCATGGGCGTGAGGTCTTAGTGATGGTCGAGTCAGATGGCTTTCCATCGCTCTCTGTCCCTCCCTCTGGCTGCACAAAGGTGGCTTTGTCAAACTTTCTCATCTAAAGGAACAAAAGAGATTTTCGGCTGTGTTGATTTTTCTCAGAAAAACGATTCCCTCAAAAAAGACTTGCATTTTCATAGAGGCATGGAGTTTGTAACTGTCATAACATCAATCAGTAAATCATGGGGCTGTGAACTTGGTATTTCTCTGGAACAGAGTGGCCCACTTTAAGGCAGTGCAGTCATTCTCGTGAATGTCCGGTACAAGCACAGTTTGCTGTATCATGTCATGAAACTTGCGATGCTGTAGTACGGTGCTAACGAAAAACAACTCTCGGTGTTCACCTAAGCAGAGTTTCAACATTTGCCCATCCAGCTATGTACACTTGCTAGCCGACACGCCCACCACTGTGACAACTTGCAGCTCTGGCATTTTTGTGTCTTGGACATCGGATTTCCTGCACTATGCAAACTCCTAAAGTAGTGCCAGGAGTATTCATGAATGCACTACTGGATACAAAGAAATACTTTCACATTGACGATATTAGTGCAAATACAACCTTGAATTCTGATCTGATATTGTGCAGTAAAACCTCTTGTCCTTTGAGGGGGTTATGTTCAAGGCAGTTTAGGGGCTGAAAATGTTGCCAATCTGTAGCCGAGGCTCCAATGATTGTGCTTTAAACATTAGTGCACTGCGTGCAGTGGGTAATTTACAATTTTGTATCAAAAACGGCCAAAAATGGCTTGCTCTTTCCTTCGCAGCATCGTCTCCAGCTACGCAGAGAGCAGGCCCAACTACGCAGGAAGCAGGCGAGAAAGGTATTGGCTAATTTCATGAACGGTGCCTGCGGAAAATCTTGGTGGCCTTATGGCCGCATTGTGTAGGTACTGCAGGCACCATCAAGTGCTGCCACATGCATCTCTGAGCCAGAAGTAGCAGCCATCATGTTCAACAAAAAAAGAAAATGTTCAAGGTCCTAGCGTGCGGCGACGCCACTGTTGCGTGGTGCATCGCTTTCTTGCCATTTTCCTGTGTAGCTTTCAGTGGGCTTACAGTCATAAAAGGAAACAAAGTTCACCTCTCACGCAAGAATTTTTTTTTATATATATAATGAAATAAAAAATATGCTTGTGGCAGAAAAGTAGTAGGCAGGATATCACTAATTAGGAAAAAGCTTTAATGGTATAAGGTCTTTGGTATATTCTTCAGATAGAGAAGGTGCCATGAGCTTGTAGGTCACTTACCACATAGGAAGGTAGTGCTTAAATTCACAAGTTTTCTTGGATCACATTGAGGTGCTTTCAAATGTGCATCATACCACCTTGTCCCATGTTGACTAGAGAGTGCTAAAAAGCTTACTTCGCAGAAGTTCTGCTGTGTCAGCATTGACATGGGCAGTCGGTGCCCCACCGCGGAGGTCTAATGGCTAAGGCACTCGGCTGCTGATCCGCAGGTCGCGGGATCGAATCCCGGCTGCGGCGGCTGCATTTTCAATGGAGGTGGAAATGCTGTCAGCCCGTGTACTCATATTTGGGTGCGCATTAAAGAACTGCAGGTGGTAGCAATTTCCGTAGCCCTTCACTATGGCATCTCTCATGATAATATGGTGGTTTTGGGATGATAAACCTCAAATATCAATCAAGACATGGTGAATCATTGTTGTCGGAGGCATCGTTGGGTGTGAGCGAGAAACCATCATCTTGTTCGTGACTAAAAAATGGAAAAGGATGCAAATAAAATGAATAATAAAAATTTCTGGGTTTGAGCGAGGAATGAGCCCAGGCTGTCTGCGTGGCAAGTGAGTGTTCTACCACACAGCCACAACAGTTGTTGAAACTGCTTTGGGAAAAAACACTCAATGAATGTCATGTAGTGGAGGGAGTCTCCTTGACGCATCACATATGGCAGAAGCCTATAGAATCGTGCCAGGCATTGAACGATGTCAATTGAGCTCTGAGTGACTGTTTTAAAGGCCCACCCATTACAAAGCATTCAGGTATGTTTAATCATTGTCAGTAACAGAAGCATCAGCAAAGTGAACAGCTACATAGGTTTGTGTATTGCCCTGCGGACACATAGTGGGCTCTTAGCTGATTCGCAAAAGGAATAACTATGCTGCAGTGGGCACTTAACAACTCTGCTCGCAGTAGGCATTCAATGATACTTTGAAACAGCCAAGCTGACACGCACAGTTGTTTGTTACTTCACAGCACGGTTGAGGCATGTATCAAGAACTGAAGCTGGCGAGCAATTCAGAAGGTGATGCGCACGAGGCCCAGTAGCGCTATCGCGATCTGTTCTTTAAGGCGAAGCTCAAGGATCCTCCTATATTTTTATGCTCATGAGATTGACCATTTGGATCAGCAATCACTCTCTGACAAAGTTAACGTAACCGTTCGCTTGCATAAGATGCTTTTGTTATATATGTATATATAACAAAAAAATCAATGAAGGAAGGAATGTGTGAATAACTAGTATATAAAAAAGCACGGTCATTTACAATCAACCTTTACACCGAATTCCCGAATAACAAAGTTCATGTTACATCTGGGTTGACACTTGCATATTGCAATGCATCTACAGCAAGGCGCTGGCAGTGCCTGTGTAACAGCACTCTGGCACTTGGGTTTCAGCAACTGGCACAGCTTCAGGCTAATTTGACAGGTATTTGCTCCAAAAGGAGGGGTTGGTGTGTGTTTCTTATTATTTAAGCCCGTATACAGCTCAAACCTGTTAATTGGCTTCAGTGCAGAACCCAACTGCTATTACCTTGAACAACACACATCCCACACACCTTCTCTCCGGTGTTCCAGACAGCTCTCCCACTCCTAAAGAACGATTTCCTTTTCACCACTTTTTCTTAAATTTAATTACTTCGCAAGATATTTGTTTAAAAAAATTATTGCAGTGCGAAATCGCTACCACACAAGTTCAACATATCAGCTAAGTTCGTGTGCATAAATCATCACACAAGAATAGGACACCATGGGCTCTTATAATTGCTTACGTGATGTAACTTGCAATCTATTGCTTAGGTTCTCTGCAAGATTGCTACTGCAACGGAGGGTAAATGGAACACAGCATTTTTACTGCAAGCTTGTTGGCACATATACCGAGTCGGCAGCTTTAAAAATCCTATAGACTGGCAATCACTGCAGAACATTCGGCGCGGAGAATGTTCTCCATTTGCCACAGTTGCCACAAGTTGTGTAGTTAGGGTCAACACCTGCAGGGTTAAATTTTGCACACATACATATAAACCCTAAGAAAGGAGACAGAGGAGCAACTAGCACTGTAGCAAAACTGCATGTGTGTGATCAGGGCAAGGGTAACAACAATGACAAATGTCGTGAGGATGTTGAGTGTTAGTTCCAACTTTGATTTAAAATGTGAAACTGATCTCATGCTTTTTTTGGCTTTATTCGTACAATATTCTTTCCACATGCCTTTCTTTCTTTACTTTGGTTAAGTAAGTTTAAAGCACAGAAAAGGGCTAGCACTGCTTGGCACATATGCCGAAATGCTTTGCAAGATGCACTATCATTTCAGATTGCTCTGTTAAGTCTACATGCAAAACGTGATGAGTTTATTCAAGAGCTTACACAAGCACCTGTGACTATATAATAGTGGAAGGTTTGATTATTGGTGTATATAAAAATGCTGCATTCCAATGATGATCAAAGTACCAACTCCTGATAACTTCACTTGCCTTTATTGGTATACAGCACACCTTGCTTGTACATTGAATTCTCATTTTACGCCCTGAAGTTACCCCAACGAAGAGTTTCGTATTTACCAGTCTTCCTGCTTGCCTTCTTTTTCCTTCTAAATGCATGATAGCATCACTGCAATTAACAAAAATACGTCTTTCAAGCTATTTTCCTTAATCAGCCAAGCCCCTTGCAATCATTTACATTTTTTATTCTTCATTTTTGTTTTATTGTGCTGTTATGGGCCACATGTCTTCATGCTGCCTTAAATTGCCTAGTCATTCGTAGATAAAAAACATCATTCATCTTGCTTGACTTTGTTGTGCATGTACCATTCGGCATCCCGCTTCTCCTGCTTCTTAGTGGTCGTCCTGGTTGCTTGCTAAACTTTTGAGTGTTCAAAAAAGTTGGCAGAACTTTAGTATATGACTCTCTAGATATCGCCATATAATTTTCAGTTGAAAAGTCGTAGCTTCATACTTGACGCGCTCTCTACTTTTTGTAGCTTTTTCGGAGAAAAGCTTATTTTGTCAGGTGCGTCTTTGCATAAGATGCACCCATTTTTGAATTAGGTTGGTATGAAGTTCTAGGAGAACAAGAAATATGAAATGATGCTCTTCATAGGCACAAAGGTCTGATACCCATTACGCTTTACTCAGAGCTTGTCAGAGACTTTCATCTTTCAACTTGCTGTCAGAAAATCCTGCCAGTCTGACTGGCAGCAGCCGCAGATTTATCATCAGTCTCTTAAGAACTTGTAAGTACAGTAAGAGCTCGTTTATTCCAACTTGTATAATTCAAACTGACGCCCTGGTCCCAGTACTCCCTCATGTATTTCTATGGGGGAAAACGGCGAATAATTCAAAGGCATCGGTATTTACAACGGTTAATGTGAACTTTGAGCCCTCTGGCTCTTTTTCCTCCTTGCTAAAATTGACCCACAATAGTCATGAATCTGCCCAGAACTATGTTCCAAATTACTCATCATTTTCATCTATGTAAAACAAGTGTATATATTTGATTTTCATGCATGCTTTTATGTCGTCTGTCTGCCACTACTGATGTATGCGTGGCACAGATCAGTCAGGCAATGTTTGCCTTTTGTCTTTGGGCAATTTTAATATTGTTCTAAATAAGTTAAGAAAGAAGGACTTTAAATTTTGGTTGCATTAATTCTGCCATGTAAATGAACGTATTTTGGAGCATGAATATAGTGGGGGTGTGCGAATATTCAAAATTTTAAACATTTTTGGAATAGTGTTTCCTAATCGATTCGATTCACACTGGAAGTTTTATTATTGGAGCTTTCAGGTTTAACTGTGGTCAAAGTTTAAAAAAGACAAATAAAATCAATGTCCAATTTAAAATGACCCCTTCAGATTTTCAATATGCTTCACCCCAACACACTACCGTATAGCGGCAAAGCTGCCTTTTCAACACCGCTGCAGTCGCAAATGTCGACTTGGGAAATTGCTGATTTCAATATAGAGATCATAGATGTGGCAGGGGTGAGGGCTCAATTGTTGCTGTTTTGGAGCTGAAACTTGGGCAGGAAGTTTGAAAAATTGGATGCCGAAGATTTTTAGCAACTACAATTTCAGATGTTTTCATCTACGAGGCAGATTCGGAACTCCAGACTCGAAGGGAGCACACCTTTGTCAGCCGCAAGAGTTAGCCACCACAGAAGTTGAAAGAGAGGAGAAGCTGAGGAAATAGCATCTTTGCCTTTCGTGTGCAAAGTGTTGTTGGCAACACTTTGATCGCAACAGACCATGCACATAAACACAATTCCTCATTCTTGATAAGACGACTATGGAACACCAACCCAACAACGTCGCATTGACGTAGTGAAAATAAACACATTAATGTTGCTATCTGATAAGAATATGCTTAGGAATTATTTCCTACTTTTTTTTTCTGTAATTTCACTTCGAATTATTTCAAAAATATTCTACAAATATTCTATTCAATTTGCACTCACACCTCAGCATTTGACTTCACCTCGCATCTAAAATTTTGCTATTCACACAACTTTAATAAATAGCTTCATATATTTCGGCATTAAGATTCACTGCTCGCGTGAATGCAAGTTGCTGCTCGCTTCTGGCCCATCACTGACTGATCCATAAATTCTGTTGGCTGTTAAAGCACGAACTTAATTTGCAAAATAACCAGCCCCAAACTTTTAATATTGCCTAATTTGCAGGAACGAGCCCAGAAATGGCTTTTCTGGGGTTCTCTCCGCACAGTGTGGCCGAATGTCTAAACCCATTCTAGCACCTGCTTGCTGATTTGAACTCCATATTTAACGAGCTTTTACTAGCTCGTTTATTCCCAGGCATGATGTGCTTTCGAGTAACAACCAGTTGCATCAAACCTCAAACACTCCTGAAGAAGTGCACCCAGAAGAGAAATTTCATCCAGCTGCTCGAACCAGTGTGGCTGCTGCTGAACTGCTGAGACCTCTCCCTAGGTCGGCAAAATACTTAGAGCTCGCTCAGACTAACTCAAAAATTAGATTTTGTTCAAAGGGCTCACTCAAACTCAGACTAGCTGAAAATTTACTCATCTGCACTCGCTCAGACTGGGACTCTCTCAGCTTTTTCTCTACTGGACTGACTCGGACTCAAACTCACCAAAGTTTTCCTTACTCAGATTCAGGCTTACGACCTGATTTGAGTCTGTGGTAATCTGCTCATGGGTGAGTTTGCAGACATTTGGCCCACTCGCACAAAAACTATTGATTACAAAGTGGGGACATATTTTATGGGAATATAGCCTAAACAAAAGTTGCGGCATCATTTTATGTTTCAGGCATCCGTGCAGTGAGCTTTAATTGTTCGATTTTAAGAATGCCCGACTTTAACACCAAGAGCAGTAGTTAGGCCTACAGGTGCGGTACAAAGCTGACATTTGGGGCTATAGTTGCTCTCCTCTGAAGAAAATGATATCTACTTATTTGTGAATGCTACTACAGACAGCTTACTGTGTTAAAGTAAATAAATCGGCTCGTTGAGTGCGAATGCACAAATGGTGGGTTTGTCATCTACACAGCATGGGCCTGACGTTTCCTGTTTCTCGCAGGAGTTCAGGGCAGTGCTACGTGTTGTTATATATATATTCACCTTTACTGTCCTGGTCTTTTGCACTTTTTCTACTACAATACCCCTGGAACTGCATGGATTGTTTTTGCATATAATGTGGGGCACAACTTTATAGGATGTACTAACACAAAAAGTAGGAAGGAAATATGCAAACTAGTCTTCTGTACCAGAAAATGTGGTTATTGAAGCTACAGAGCGTCCGCTTTCACTTTGACCTGCGCAGGGTGTCGTGGATTTAGTGCGGCGAAGTCCAACGCCACCGACCCAAGTCGCATTCCCGCCGAGGGGAGGCGTGTCAGCATTCCCTGGCATGATCCCCGACGTGTCGATGCACCCTATGATGCCACCTGTTGCTGCAAAGCCCCCACAGCTTCAACCTCCCATGGCACTCAACATGCCTCCAGTGAGACCGGCCACAACTGGCCGGGTCGTTGCTGATGCACCAGGTGATAAAATGAGTGAGTGTGCCTTGGTTGATCTTATTCCTTGCAGAAAGAAGCAAATCACTTAATATTAACTGCACAATTAGCTACAGATTAAATATTTAACTGTGTAAACTGCACAAATTACACAATTAAACAGGCAGCGGCAGCATCCATTTCATAGGTCACTCGCAAAAACATGCAGAACAAGGTGTGTAAACACTAAAAAAATGGCATTTTGTCATTAAAATACACATTAAAAAAAATTCTCTGCAGACATCCAATAAAATGGTCAATTAAGGTACCGTATAGACCTTTGCAAGAGCTACGCATTGAATTTGAATGACTAGAATTTTGAATGTAAATTCGTTCCAATCAAAACAGTCATCGAGAAAAAGAAATTTTAACAGGCATACTTTAGTAGGTAGCAACATATTCTAAGCAATTGTTGCAAGATTTAACATAGCAGGTATCTCTAATGTCATGGGTGGTGCCAAAGTTGACTTCATTTATAGATGTGCTGGTGCACAAAAAGCAGCAGCTATGATAGGGAAGATGAGTAGCCAGTTTCAAAACTGTGTCTATGTGACGTAAGAACTAAACAAAACGTGAAAGTTTTTTTTTACACAAATTCGAAGTGCGTTTTTACATCATAATATTTATAACCTCACGTGGCTATTTTCTTTCTTCTACACTATGCTTTGTTTCCACATGTCTTCAAGGTAGCAATAAATGAGAGAACGCTACCCTTTTTATTCCTGCCCTCAGCTTCATGTTAAGAGAGATTAATATTTGCGCAGTTAGGTGTGTTGGTACATACTATTCACGGAAAAGTGATGCTAAATAGAAAACAGCACACACTACACAGCCACACCTGTGTTGCATGTCCTCTTCTCAAGTCCTTGTTAATTTAGCACTTTTATGGCCGACTAAATACGAAGTAATAATTAAGTTATTTATTTATTAATAATTATTTTCACATACTGAAGCTCGGTTACAGGGCTCACAGAAGGGGGTGCAGTGCAGTAAATATTAGAAAAACCGAAAACAGGAGAACTACGAACTACTACAGGCCAGAGGAACAGTAAAAGTTTATTAATTCAACCCTCGTTATTCAGTTGGAATGTGTTCTCTGGCCCTCACCGGAATATTCATTGTTTAAGGGCATTAAAATCTCGTCTGTCCGGTCACATTTGGCCTTAGCCAGCTGAATCCTGACAATTCTGACAGCCCTAATCAATGCAAATGTGCAACGCAAAAGAGTGAAAATGGCACTCGCAGACAACCAAACTGAGGCAGCATTGCCAGCATCAATATCTGTTAGGAACCTCGATTTTATCCACATTCTGCTCTCAGTAGTCTTATTTTTTGTTTTATTTCATAATATGCTCACGTGGTGTCACAAAACTAAAACATGACAGAAGCTGTTTAAGAAGAAGAGGTTTCAGTTGTGGTAAGCATGTTGGAATAGCACTCGTCATGCGAACTGTTAAGCAATTTTACTTATCAAAGCACTGCCATCATGTGCCTGTGGTGATGGTAGTGGTGGTGATGGTAGTGGAAGGCTGCAGAGCATGTTTTGAGCTTACTAAGCATGGGAGTCGGGTGCCAAGGTCGCATTGAAAACAAAGTTGCAGAATGACGAAAATTGCTGCTTTCACAATGTTCTTATAAAAAATAAGTTACAGGGTTACGGATTCATCAAGAAAATGAAAATGTTAATATATAACATGCAGTTGCTTGTTAATTTTAGTTTAGATAACTTGGCATTTTGTTAATTCGGACAATTTTTTCTGGTCCCATGAAATCTGAAGAATGAGCCTTTACTGTACAGAAAATTTCATTAACACATTTATATAAACAGTGTAAAAGAAGAAGCAAGAATTGGGGTGGCTTCAAAAATTTATCTTGCTGTTGAGAACAAATGTGGTCTGGTAGAATATTCCATGTTTCAATACATTGTTGAAAATAGACTACCGTATAAACCGGACTATAGGTCGAGTGGGACTATAGGTCGACCCCCCAAGTTCAGGTTACCGAAAAAGAAAAAAAAAAAGGAAAACAACCCAAAACTGTCGAACCACATTTATTTGCGAATTGGGCGCACCCCATTCCATCGTCGGAGCTCCCCTCTACCACCATCGCAACTGTCGCATTGTCGCACCATCGCATTGTCGCACCAAATGTCGCACCATCGCATTGTCTTGCGTTTGAAAATGACGAAGGGCGGAAGCTTTCTACCATCTGCCGTGCATGCCAGCATGATGGTGAAGCGCGAGTGCTCGTTGCCAGTGGACAGCAGCTTCACATCCTTGGCACCGCGCTGCGTGATCGTGGTCGACGAAAGCATGTCAAACCACACGGGGGTCTCATCAGCGTTGCCAATCTTTGCCATCATGTAGTCGTTCTGCTCCCGAAGCCGGTTTACGAAGCGCTGAAAGTTTATGAGCTTGTCCTCGAACTCCTCCGGCAACTTTTGACAGATGGATGTGCGTTGCCGGAGAGAAAATCCTTTGCGTCGCATAAATCGAAGCACCCAAGAGTTCGGAGCACGAAACTCTTCTCTCGTGAGCCCAGCTTCCCTAGCGAGTTCCACGGCTTTCTTGCGAATGGTGTCCACTATCACTGACAGCGAGCGCGCACGAACTTCCCGCACAAAGTCCGCTAGCTTATCCTTCAGCTGCGGATGAACGGCACTTCGTCCACGAAACGACATTTTTCGAGGATTGCACATCTGCAGCTTCCCTTTATGCGCTCTCCAATAGCGCCCGCTTTTTTCTGATACACCAAAGTGGCGCTGAGCAGCCATATTCCCATTCGCTTCTGTGAACTTAACAACATCTAGTTTAAACGCAGCTGAGTACTGTCTCCTCGCACCGCTAGACATATTCAGTGAACGGAAAAAAAAAGGCCACTAAAAATGCAGCGCAATGTCAAGCGGAGCGAAAACTCGGAACAGATCAGAAGCAAATCAGGAACACAAAAAAAACAGACTGCGATTGGATTTGGATGCGGATTTGGCCGCGTCTGGCTTCACAAGCACATGCAAGCCATATGTTGCCAGACAGCGTTGCACTTTCGGCTAGACACCGCTATATAAGACGAGGGGCGACTTTAGCTTATTATTTTATTGAAAAAATCTCGACTTATATTCCGGTTTATACAGTAGTGGGGGGCAGTAACAGCAAGAGAACAACGAAGTGAGGTTCGGAGCTAACTCTTCGTTCAGTAAAGACGTGTCCAGAGCCAGGACCACGGGTCCTTGTTATCAACTTGTTGGTGCCGAAACTCGAGATTGAACCAGGGACCTGGTTCGTCGGTGTCAGGGGAGAAAGTGTATTTGAAGAAGGCAGTGCAAGGTTTTATTACATGTGATGGATGCTGGTGTCTTGGCGATGACGGGACAGTAGCGCCTTGATGACTCAGTGAATGAAGCAGCGGGCATGCACAGTTTGTTCTACTGTTGAAGTGAACACTCAAATTCGCACTCTTCAAATTTATGGCCCCATAACTGCAAGCGGATGCGAACACACAGCTTGTGCACAAATCTAGTCTGTTCAAAGGAGTCGAACACCAGCAAAGAACTGTGAACACCAGCAGTCTTATGATTATATATGCGCCTATGGTTTTGCAAGAGAGCGAGATCTGAACATGCCTTAAACTCAAGTGTATTCTCCACAGTCAACTGCCGATTTTTCGGCCACTCTAGGGAGCGAAAAAGCGTCTGAAAATTTGGGCAGTCCAAAAAAATGCATGCAAGCAAAAAAACGCATAATTTTACTGATCATTTTCAATACAAGCAAAAAAGTGCACCATTTGCTAACATTTCTCAATGCAAGCAAAAGACGCACCATTTCATTGATATTTCTCAGATCAAGAGGGTCAAGGTCGAAGTACCAGACTTCCGGAACTCTGCCAAAGCATCTGTGGGGTGGCTCTAAAAAGAGCCGTTCAAAAAAATGCATGCAGCCGACAGCGGGTGCCGTCAGGGCAGCCGGTGTTAGAGCTGCAGTGGCTTGAAAAACTAGTTGATTCTTGTTTGAACGGCGTTCTGCTTGCATGTAAACACATTCGCCTTGGGTCATGTCATCACTGTACACCAATGACAGCGTCATCAATGCTCGAATCAATTCGGCGGTCGTAGGTGGCGCAGGTGTTGGTTCCTCTTTGTCGACATTGGCGTCGTCTGAATCCGCCATCACCTGACTGACTATTTCGTCGTTGGTTAGCTTTGCGCAGAAGTCGAGCTCGTTGTCAGCTTCGACGAACTGCTCAAAAGTTATTTCCGTGGGCATGGAAGCACCAGCAGAGCGTAGGTCGTTGATAATATCGACCATGAGAAGGCACAAGTCAGTCACACTATCGCTTTCTTCAGGCAAGTCTGCTGCCTCTGTGTCGAGTACGAAGCCCGCGTGGCGAAAGCAGTTGCGAAGCGTGTCTTGCATTACTGCCTTCCATGCGTCCGCAAGCATTCAGACAGCAGACCGAAGGTCAACGCTGTAGCCTTTCCCGTTTTCTTAGCACAGCACCATGCGTTTGAGTATACGTTGTAGCGAAAGCTGCTCAGCACCACCGCATTCTTTTCTATCCCGTCTGCAGCCGGCCGTCGACAGCGCACCTACGCGCGGCGCCAGCGCCTCCTCCTCCGTGTTCGGGGAACAACGTTTTGTCGGGGCTGGCTCCGGGGATTAGCACGGGCGGCATGCTACGTCTGCTCGCTCGGGGGCCCCCTTTTCCTCTTTCTTGTTGAAGAACGCGGGGGTGCCTCCTTCTCTCTCTCGTCGAGGGGAGCTCTCGTCACTCGCACGGAGTGGAAATAAACAGTCTTGCCCTGCAACTCCAAACCAGCTTCATGTCTCCTTTCTCGCTGCCTCCGGCAGCCGACATTCCCGGCCGCTACAAAAATTGGTGACCCGAACGCTTCAACGAACACGCCGCGATGAGCTCCGACGACAACGCTGCTGCCCCCACGCTTGCGGTCATCGCCACAGAACTGAAGCTACCAAATTTTTGGCCGAAAAATTCATGAGTTTGGTTCAGCCAAGTGGAGGCCCGTTTTCAGCTCCGGCACATCACCTCGCAGTCGACAAAATACCTTCACGTCGTCGCAGCCCTGCCCCCCGAAATCGCCGACGCTATCGACGACATTTTGGTTTCACCCCCCGCGCAAGAAGAATATGACACCCTCAAAAAGACGGTGCTGGACCGCCTCGAGGCGCCTGAAGAAAGCAGACTGCAGCAGCTCTTGTGTCGCAAAGAACTGGGCGACCAACGACCTTCCCAACTGCTGCACCGTATGCGGCAACTACTCGGTGTGCACGCGCGTCAGGACGGCCAGCTCCCACTTCTTCGTGAACTTTTCCTGACATGGACTCTGCTACCCTTGTGTTTGTGCGACACGACGCAACGAAGCCGCCCCTTACTCCCCCGTACGATGGCCCATTCAAAGTTTTCGGACGTACTAACAAAACCATCGCAATCGACGTGCGGGGGAAACGAGAAGTCGTCGCCGTTGACCGCGCCAAGCCTGCTCATATTGAGGTTTCCATTCAAGCAGCCTCTCACGTACGATTTCAGTGCTAATCATTGGACTGTGACCTTTCACTATTCAGCCCGTAACTGCTGTCCTTATTTAAAAGCTCCGCAATCTATGGGGGGAGCCTTTGTAGCGGAAGCTGCTCAGCACCACCGCATTCTTTTCTATCCCGTCTGCAGCCGGCCGTCGACAGCGCGCCTTAGCGCGGCGCCAGCGCCTCCTCTTCCGTGTTCGGGGAACAACGTGTTGTCGGGGCCGGCTCCGGGGATTAGCACCGGCGGCATGCTACGTCTGCTCGCTCGGGGGCCCCCTTTTCCTCTTTCTTGTAGAAGAACGCGGGGGTGCCTCCTTCTATGCCTCAACGAGGGGAGCTCTCGTCACTCGCACGGAGTGGAAATAAACAGTCTTGCCCTGCAACTCCAAACCAGCTTCACGTCTCCTTTCTCGCTGCCTCCGGCAGCCGACATACCCGGCCGCTACAACGTGAATGTTACAACAGTTTTAGATTACGGATAACGCCTTGGTCCATCGGTTAGAGGATCACAGTCGTGTTGGGCGGCATGAATTCCAGCTTGGTAGCCTTCAAGTTATTGATGTGACCATGAGCAGCGCAGTTGTCAACGAAGAGCAGAACACGTCTGTTCTGTTGTTCAAACTTCCTGTCCAACCTGCAAGCGTAACTATCGAACTGCTGCGTTACCCATACCTTTTTGTTGGCTTCGTATAACACTAGCAGCGTTGCCCCTTTAAAACACCTCGGGCTCTTGGACTTCCCGATTACTAACAAAGGAAGTTGCTCGCTGCCAGACATGTTGCTGCCGACAAGAACGGTCAGTTGTTCTTTGCTATGCTTGCCACCATGGCATGCTCACTAGCAAAAACAAGTGTTCTTTCCGGCAGCAGCTTGTAAAACAAGCCAGTTTCGTCGCAGTTGAAAATGTCAGCAGAGAACTGCTGCAACGAAGACTGGAGTTTTTCACTGCGGTACTGCGCAATAACTGCACTGTCGACGGCGCCGCTTTCGCCACACATCTTGAACTTGAGGTCATTCCGATGCTTAAAGTTTCTCAGCCGTCCATTACTGAACTTAAAATCCGTGATGTTCATTCGAAGCGTTAGAGTTTCCGTTTTTCGTTTCAAGATGCAGCCCGAGACTGGCAACCGCTTGGCAATCATTGAATTAAGCCACACGACGGGAGCGTCCTCAAGCTTTGGATGAACACCTGGGCTTGCATTGATCTTTTGGGCACCAGACGGTTTTTTGGCCGCTTCCAAGATCTTGTCTTTTTTCTTCAGAAAATCGGAAACTGTTTGTTTGGAAATGCCGAACTCCTTGCTCACGTCAGCCTACAATCGGCCACTGTTCAATAACTTAATAATTGCGGCTTTCTTCTCCATCGTTAACCGACGGTAGTGTTTTCTGCGCTTCGATGCCATCGGCGACGACGACGAAGGCGGAGTGGGGGCCATCGCAGGCAAGCGAACTCCTCAAGATGTGAACAAATGAGTTTGCTGATGAGCGTCGAAGCACCTATGCTTAGCGTTGCAGAGCACACTTAACAGGATCGCACAACCACGCACTAGGCTAGCCAAACATCATGTGGGCTGCGTAAACAAAACGGCGCGATGGCAGGTGGCGGTGCCTCGGGTACTCCGGAGGTGGCGCTGGTAAACATTCAAGATAGCCAGCTTGGCCGGACCAAATCGGTGTGTGATGGTTAGTTCTAGTTCGAAGTGGTGAAACGCTTCGCGGAAGCGCTGTGCGGGAAGCCAGAGTGGCATGCACGAGCACAAGCGCTAAAGTGAAAGGAACTTTATTGGCGGCAAAAAATTTCTGGGTGGATAGTTTCGATTGTCAGCGAAGCACCCTTGCACGATAAACACGGCCAGTGTTGGGAATCTCTGAAGCTGTGTGTGTTTTTCCGCTGACGATGGAGTCCAAGCAACAGATGCCGCCACAGTGGACCGGCGCGCTTATTTATACGATCGTAATCGCTTGTGACGCAGTTGTGGTGGTTTCCACTGGAGGCCAGTGGTGGTTTCCGACCTTCTGTCGCGTCAAAAAGTTAGGAAAATTGGGCTCCTGGGGGTTCGAGCGTCCAAAATTTCAGACTTCCTTATACATTGATTCTATGGGGCTCGTGGCGGTGCCGCGAAGATGTCCGAATTATCGAGCATGTCTGAAAATTCGGGTGTCCGAAAAATCGGCAGTTGGCTGTATAACATAGGACCATCTGTATCTGTACATGCTAAATAAGTAATTACCGGTGCACTGTGCAGTACAAAACTTTTTTTTATGGAAACGTATGTTCTTTGGGTTTGAAGATAACCTTTGTTTGCTTTTTCTTGTTTTTGGCATTTCCCCATCCTCCAAAGGTGTCCGCTTGCTGTGGGACTTCCTGCAACAGCTGCTGAATGACCCCGAGCAGAGGTACCACTACTGCATCACGTGGAAGGACGAGGAAGAGGGCGTCTTCAAGATAACCGACCCACACCGGCTGGCCAAGCTGTGGGGCATGCAGAAGAACCACCTGAACATGAACTTTGACAAGATGTCGCGTGCCATGCGCTACTACTACCGGGTCAAGATCCTCCAAAAGGAGCCTGGCGAGCGACTCTGTTACAGGTAAGCTGACTCTGTGCATTCAGCCTTGCGGCAGTACCGAGGCATTTTGAAACGGATTAACAATCCTTGTTTTGCAGCATAATTTATCATTCCACACAAGCACAAATGGTGCTCTGTGACAGGAATGGCTCCGAAGAAAGCAATTTAACTAAGATACGCAATTTAACCCAAATGTCTCAAGTGAGTCGTAGTCTATAGTGAGGATTTGTATTATTTTTTAGGGTATATGATGCAAAGTGAATGTTAGCCCAACCCAGCAAACATTATCCTGGTCTTCAGATGTAATCTGGCATCAGCACTTTGTGATTGCTACACTATTGAATGTACGCGACTATCTGGAAGGCTGAGAGCATGAGATGTGATTTGTGACTGCTTGTAGAAGCATTAAATTGACTTCTAAAAGTATTCTCCTGATCAAACCAAAAGCAATACTATGCCGTTGTCGTGTCTGCGAAATCATGTACACAACAAGCCATCCATGGCCGGCATCAGTTGCGATAGCAACAGCGATTGGGTACACTAATGAGAGTTGGCTCTTACTAGTGTGCAGCAAAATGAGTCTTGGTTTGGTTCCACTCTTGGATGGCACTGCTCAGTAAATTCTTTGAGTTCTCATGGAGACAAAAAGGGAAAATACTGCATTAGAATTTTTCTTGGGCAGGCCCAAGGGTTTCAGAGGAGAAAATGTCTGTTCAATGTAATCACTTTATCCTCACCGTTTAAAACTTTCATGGGGCTGTCACTGTTAGAAATTCTTGGTCTCACAGAAAGCAATGGACCTAGTTTGAGACCTCCAAACAAGATTTAAGAAATACTTAAAGCTAAAGCTTAGCCTTAGCTTTAGCTTTAGCTTTGGCTTTCTTCGTTAGCAGTTCTACATGGCTTGAACATAGCATGTGCTGTATTCGAGCATCACAAAAATACGAGGTGATGCTGAGATGTAAACTGAAGTTGGAAACGAACAATACAGGGACCTGCAAAATTAAAGTACACCTATCCACAGATCTGATCATGTAATGCCAACACCTCCCTCACACCTTCACCGCTAAATTGACATTCGCCACTTCACTGCACTTTATTGCAATGCAGGTTCCTTCGGCCACCCAAGGAATTGAGGTACTGCAAGCAGCGATCACTCTTGGAGCAGGCCGAGTCTGATGCTGCCACAGCAGCTCGCGAGGCAGAGGAGGAAGAGACGTCGAGTGCCCTGGACATGAGCATCAAGGAAGAGTGCCTTTCACCCCGTCTAGAGAACGACTGAGCACATACCTCCCGTGCCTTGCTTCCTTTTTTTTTTTGTACGGTACCTGCTGCAAGTCTGCCTTCCCCGTCTTGGAATCCACCGAGTGCCTCACATGGCACATACTGCAAGCCCTCTCCTTGGTGCCTGATGAAGAGACTGCTTGCAGACACAACCCACGTCTCTTTTCATTACTTTTAGCTGAGACAGTGTGTGACAGCGACGATCGTCTGTGTGGTGATGAAATGAAACTGCTTCGCCTCGTGTCTGTGACGAAACTTATCTGCTGTCATCGTCCCCACCTGTGTGAAACACCGCAAAAGGTCCCTACAGAGTCCACTCAGGTGTTTTGTGTTGCGCCTCTTGTGGCGTCAGTGATCTTGGAGTAGCGACGTCGGGTGTTGTGTGTGCTGCTGCTGTGGACCCAGCATTTTTTTTTCCTTTGTGTGTGAGCGAATGCAGCATCATGATGAGTATCTACAAATGCGCACTGACCGGCGAAAGCAATGGTGGCAGCAAGCAACCTCAGGACAACAAGGGTGACTTTTTTTTGAAGAACTTTGTTCGTGACGTTGACTATATTTGAGTGAACAATTGCTCCCAAGTGCACGCCGCTGTTACCAGCATCAACCGTCCTGTGAAGCAGACACAATGAACAAATGATGTGGGAAATGCTAGTTATCCACAGTGTAGATGGTGAATGTATGGACATGACACGTACATGTATGTTTGTGCATGTAAGAATTTGCACAGTGCCTTGAGAAGCCATCACAAACTTCTACGCAGATATATTGCTCATGGTGCCATGCAACGGCACTGTCTGTACAACTATGTGACAAGATTTCGGAGACCATTTTTGGACCCTGTATGTTCGGCAGTGTAGATTCTACACTGCGGCTGTTCGACGTGTGCAGTTGTCTGATTTGATTTGCATTTTTTATACGGGATAGTTTGGTTATAAGTAGGTATCTACACATCACGTGCTGATCTCAATGGCAATAGTTAGCTACATTGGTCCATAACTAGTGCAAAAAACATGTTATGTGCCATTCATTTGCTTCGGAATTCTTGTGTCCCTAAAGGGTGGACTTGAGATTTTTAAAGACAACTGTACGCAGATAGCTGCGTAGTGGGTCAGCTTTTTTTTCTTGTTTTTAGTAAATGAGCTTTTATCCTTGTTTCTGTTTTGTTGTTTTCTTTTTATATAAACCATGAAAAAGTAATCCTAGCGAATCATTCTTCTTTTTCATTTTGTTTCTCACTTATCATTCCTTTAGGTTAGCACTTTGACATCATCATCATCAATGATAAATAGTTGAAGAATAAGGATAGTTGCAAAAGGAGCAGTCATGATAATCATAGTTCATGTGCATGCGATTCTCCAATGCACTCGTTAAGAAAGAGTGCTGTGTCGAGTTGTCTCGGCCCTGGTCTTTTCAAATACAGTCAAACTCAAAAAAAAAAAAAAAAAACAGAATCATTCTAAGTTTTGCTAATGTTAACTGTGAAATGTGCCGATATAATGTCACTTCTCACAGAGGTTTTTCTTCTGAAAGAACTGAACATGAATCAACTAATTATAGCAAAACCTCACTGATGAAAGTTGATGAGAAAAAGCATAACTACATTTCATAGCTTCACTGCAATAGTATGACGATAAAATACCCTTTGCTTATTTAAAAGTTATATTCCTGTCTCCGGAGTTCAACCTGTCCTTGCGCTAAATACTGCTGAGCTCCTGATGAGTTCAGCTGTTTGAGTGACCACCCCAAAAGGCACTGGTCTAAGCTCTGAATCCCGTGTAGGGAAAATGCACCTTCAACTGGCAAGGTTTTTTCTAAATAAGGAGGAAAATTCGTGTGGACTTACTTTGTATTTTAACGACGCCCTGCAACACTTTTTGAGCATGGTCGGAAAGTACTGCCAATCGGTAGTAGAGGCTCCCGACAACACACGAGCCAAATATTATGGCACAGCATGCAGCCTGGAATTCACAACATATTATCAAAGTCAGCTGAATATAGCTTTCTCTTCTCACGACAAATCACTGAAAGTAAGCCCAGGAACCCTGTCTGTCAGCCATTGGCTGATTTGAACATGGCGCGCTTGCTTGTTACCGAGATTGCCGCGGGAGGCTGTACTTGTCCACACATGCGCACGCAATCACACTGAAAAAGTCGCGCATTGAAAGAAAAAAAAAAGAATAAAAGTGCTCAATGTCGCGAAGCTCGCGTGACGTTTTTCTGTGGCCCTGCCATCCCTCCCTGCTTAGCTTCCAGCGCTTTCCTCGGGACAAGAGAAAAGAGAATGCAATTGCAGCATGCGACAAACCTTTGTAACTCCACTCGCATTGAAAGAATTCTTAAAATTTTTGTGGCATTGAATTTGTGAGACATTAAACTATTCCAGTGAATTAATTCCATCGTTACCTGAAAATGTCTTTCAGGGCCCCTTTAATGCTATAAATAGGTGGCTGACAGTGCTTAATAAACTATCCCCATCTGTAGCTTAGCCACAACCTCACAATCTCAAAAGAATGTTAGAGAATTATCGGAGGTGGGAATTCGCTGCTTCTCGAAGGCCGTGTTCAAAAACGTGGAAGTTTGCATACTTATACTTTATCTATGCCTATTTGAAAGATATATCAGGCTGCGAGACCTTTTACCTTCTTGAATTAGTCTGGCGGCCCTCCTTGCGATAACAGAAGGCCACAGGGAGGGGGCATCAATGTGCAATCCTTACTTTTTCTTTGCGATTTAGCGTGTTTCACTGAATTACAAGACTTTGCTGTGGTGATGTTTATAAAGACATATTAATCTGTTATGGTGCAAAAAAAATTGTGCTGTAACGGTCATTCATGCAGTGAAATTCGAAAATTGTTCATAGGCACCTTGTTTTTTGTTTTTTTCGCATGTGATTTACAAGGCGATATTGCAATACCGGAGTTTGACTGTATTTGTTGACCTTGCAGAACTTTTTTTTTTTGCTTCGATGGCGAATGAAAAGTTGCATGAAAAAAATAAGCATAAAGATTTGTCCAATGTGCTTTGTGCAATATGCCATATCTTAAAGATGTTATGACAGTTGTGTGCATCTCTCATCATTGCAATTCATTGTGATCGGCATGACACTTGTTTTTCTTTACACCTTGCAAAATGCACATGGCAATTGCATTCTTTCTTACTTCCAGATGCTTACGTTTTAAACCTCAGATGTGGAGTTTTTGAGCTGCCTTGTCATCTTTTCCTGTTTGATGCAGTTATTTTAATTGCTTTGTGGAATTAAGATGCAGTGTACAATAGTTCACAAGCTTGTAAGTAGCATTACAAAACTGGAAACACAGTGCCAGTGAACAATGACCATAATCTATAGATGACAACCACAGTGGTACCATAACTAAAGAAATTTTATTGGATGGTCTTCCAACCTCCCCTCTCTTACATTTGGTCATTGGCAGCTGGTCTTGTGTATATAGTCATTTTTAATGTGCCTCGATTGAATTGCTGTTCTGGAGAAAGTGTTATGTGATTGACTTGGTTAATTTAACTCTGATGGGGAAGGACGAAATTGGCAAACCTATCGGGAAGAGAGACTCAAGCTAGGAGAATAAGTGGCAATACACATTGGCAGTTTTTATTAGCTTCGAGGTGCCCCAATCGTAACACATCACCAAAATGAATGGGAGTCCACTTTTTGTGGCGGACCAGATCACTATGAAAAATAATGGGAGAGTTGCATTAATGCTTCCAAGCAAAAAGCACATCAAGTGTGTATTGACTTTCTTAGCTAGAAAAATGCACTGTGCATCCGACTTCAGCATTGAAAAAACTCTAGAACCAGCAAAATTTACTTTCACAGAATATAGTACAATAACTTGCTGTATGTCTATTCTTATTACTTTTGAATAACGGTTTACTGCAGTCAGTTAAGAATGGCAGTATATCTTACTCTTAATGGTACATGGCTTATTGAATAATGTACATTTACTAAATTACTCAACAGTCGTAAACAGAATGGCAACTCACACCTACTCTAACCACTGGGCCAGTACATCCTTGGATGCATGGAGTACACGTGACTGCCTCTTCATATACGTAACTTGTCTACTGAATAGGCTTTCTTAATTAGACAAATTATGTCATTGTGTTACTGTGATTCTTCATATGCCAATTATTGTTGCTATCCTGACAGCAGCGGCGATAGTAATGGCTGTGCTGGTTCTAATGGTAGGCCACTGTGAAAGTGGCTTTTTTTTCTTGCTATATTGTTTAATCTGTGCAATATTCTGGCAAATTTTCTTCACAGATAAAAGCACACGACAGAATCCTGTTAATTCCATAGTAATTACTTCCGAGCTACCATTTTTACTTAGAAGCCTTCGAAGTTGTTTATCTGGTCATTGAAGTCAGCGACAAGTCATGTTAAAATTATCCAGAAAATGCAAGATTCAGGATTGAAATCCGCCTTTTTTATAATGATAGGTGAATGCACCCTACACCTAGTGAAAAAGTTGCAAAACACTTCTTGTACCGGAAGCTTTTGTTTCGGCAGTACTGGTTGATCCAGCGTCTGCCAGAGAAAGGTTAGTACATGATTATGTAAAAGGTAGATTACAAAGCTGGGGTCCCATCACATTCTATGAATGGTGGCTGGTAGTCAGACCCATCAGATGAATCATCATCAGAGTTGAATTAGTGGAAGTGTACTGTGTTTTATTTGCCATCTCTACCACGAAGCCTGCCTCCTTACCTAAGGGGTGTTGCAACTGTTCTTCTGCAAAGTCCCATTTCAGTTTACTTTCTTAGGTTTTGTCGTCATATTTTATACTTATTTGGGCATTTATTGACGTCACCAGGTATGACAAGGATTGAAACTCTGACCGAAACGTCATCTAATGTTGAACATGTCTTCCATGTTTAGCTCTCTATTTCACGCTTGCGGGCAGTGTGTTAGTCATGGCAGAGATGTGCTCATGACAGGCCCAACGTTTGTGCAGGATGGCTACGACGCCTTACGCTGTGGTGTGATTAAAAATCGTCATGCAACTTATGAGCATTGTCATGTGGTCTTGACATTGCAAATATTTACACCTAAACACTTGGAGCTGGGGCCTTGACAGATATGGGAAATTGTATGCTGAAGATTGTGCTGGCGATCGCTGTGGTATATTCGAGTGCTT
This sequence comes from Rhipicephalus annulatus, assembly GCA_013436015.1. Classification (NCBI taxonomy): domain Eukaryota; kingdom Metazoa; phylum Arthropoda; class Arachnida; order Ixodida; family Ixodidae; genus Rhipicephalus; species Rhipicephalus annulatus. Next base: position 82,567 of record WOVY01006412.1, on the reverse strand, counting down.
CGAATATTTGAACAAATATTGCAGCGTTGGAATGGGCTAGGACATAAAATTGTTTAATTTAGAAATTTCGGAGTATTTGAAATGAACCAATAAACATACACAGGGTGTTTTAAGAAACGTATGACAATCATCAATAAGGAAAACTGAATTGTTACTCGCCGTCTTCATGACATCTTTTCTGTTATGAAAAGTAATTAATGTTATAAAATAAAAGGAATTACCTTTTTATTAGCAGAGAAAGGTGGGTGGGTCAAATGGGAGAATCGCTCTCCTTCCTGCGAAGACTCAATTATACCGCTTTGAGATATTCTGAATTCAACGGCTAATAATTATTGTGCAGTGAAATTGATTATTAATGAATTTCAACTAAATTCACCAGCAAAATTGACATCGAATGTCCGACGATGGCAACTAGCCGATGACCAGAATGACGTCTCCGTTCACGATGGCGACTGCACCGGTGTTGTGCATTTGTGAACGTACGTAATGTATGTGGGCTGTCCGTGCTCTAATCACAAATGAATCCTGTACAACCGCAAAGCAATGTGTATCAGTGATTGGTACCACGATGCTAGTTTTCGTTTTGCCAGTGAAATCCGTCAGGTTCCATTAATCGCTAATAATTGCAAGAGGCTCCTCTAGCAAAATCTGGAAGGCAGGCTTTTTACAGGAAGGGATACAATTTTCCCATTTGAGCGACCGACTATACCTCTACCAAATAAATGGATATTTATTACCATATATTTTTAATTACTGTCCTAACTGATGCCTTTGTTCACCGGAGGATGCCTGCCGCTACTGACAAATTCCGAAGGCAGCATGAAAACACGTTTTTCCTTATATCTGATGACTTCCGTACACATTTCCTGAAACACCCTGTATTTACCCGCATGCAATCCTTTTGAAAAGGTAGTTTCACTGCAACATGCTGCTGCTGTGCTGCGAAAGCACCTACCCAAGGCAAAATCTGCATTTCTGCAAACCACTGCGAAGTTGATTAATGATTTGTAAGTCAATTACTTACTTGATTGGGCTTATATGTGCTAAGTGTGGCATGCATTAAAATGTAACGTATTTTACCAATTATAACCTGCACTTTATTACCATTCAAATCCTGCGACTATTACAATATGCTTGTACTTTTTTAATGATAAGTACTCTTCATAAATCCCAGTTACAAGGCTTTCGCTGTTTCTTCATACCTATGTGACACATAACTAAGCAACGATCTGAAAAAGGCACTCGCCTAACCAAATAATCGTGACATATTCGTATAACGTCTAGTAGCTACATGCGGTCTAACAGAGGGTGGCTGTTGCCTTGATATTGCGTGTAGATCACTTCGCGAGTCCCTTCAACATATTCATACATGCTGTGCAGGACATTCTCTCTAATTAACTTAGATATTATGTCGCTGCCTCTGTAGCAGATACCTCTAATGTTGACTCTATCCCTAGCACTTAAAATACAATTCAAGTCTCCAATCAAAACAATGTGCTTAATTTTCACTATTTATCCACTGAAGCGCGCTCGTAACACCATCTGGTGCTCACTCGAAATTCGATTTGACAGAAAACAAAATAACAGCCAACTGTGCCTGAATGACATGAAAACACTCTTTGAACAATAAGGTTCTGAATTTTTTTCCTTTTTGACACACGCACACACACACACGTGCGCACACACACACACACATATCACTGCTGTCCTTGCGACTGCATAATATCTCCAAATGAAACGACACGCACCATGCTCCTGGTCTCCTCCTCTCTCTGAGCCTTAGTAGTTCTTTATAGGCACCCGACAGTTAACCAGAGGGTGTGACGAAGCTCTTTGGGCCGCCTCAGCATTGTTGGTATGGACCGCCAGGGATACTACATATGCATATGGGCATCTGGAGCAACGCGACCACAACTGCGACCAAGGCTACAACAAGGCACATCAGTAACATCTAGGTACTTGCATCGTCAAAGCCTGGAACTTTCAATAGCAAAATGTGCTACATTGGCATTTACGAAGAAATCAATGTCGCGGTACCCAATCTTGGCTGACAGAGTAGTGATTCCCGCGGTCAAGCCCCGCCGCTATTTAGGGGTTGTCATTGATCGCTACCTGTCCTGGTCAAAGCATGTGACTGTGCTGCGAAACAAACTAATCAGTTTTGTGTGTGTTCTTCGTGTTATAGCAGGACTGAGATGGGGCCCTTCAGAGAAAAGTCTCCTGCAGTTATACAAGGCATTATTTGCGGGCTATATACGGTACAGCTCACCTGTACTTTCCGGCATGCAGGCAACGTGCCTTCGTACTTTAGAGAGCCTTCAGGCATGAGCACTGAGAATATGCATTGGCCTGCCATGGTGCACGTCAACCTCTGGCACTATAGAGGAGTCCCACAGTTACCTATACAGATTTACACGTCCTGTGAGCCTCTTCGAGTGCACCTTCGCCTGCTGACCCGACATGCACAGCGCCCGTTGTCTTCGCTACAAGCAGACCGACCAGGCTGTACCTATTCGCGATGCCACGATATGCATAGACACATGATCCCTTCAGGCTTTGCACCTGCTGTAATCCTTGCAGTGCCTCCATGGACATTGACTAAACCGCTGGTGTGCCTTCACATACGTGGAATTTCGAATAAGTCGCATGTTTCTTATATTGCCCTCAAGCAACTCACCTTAGCACATTTGGATGACCGATACAGCGATTCTGTGCACATTTACACTGATGGATCCGTAACTTCGTCTGCCTCAGCTGCAGCCTTCGTGATCCCTGAACTCGGTATTTACCGACAGTACAAATTAGATCATAGGCCATCTTCAACAGCTGCAGAACTTGTTGCTATACAGGAAGCCATAAAATTTGTGAACGACCAAGCACCGCGTAAATGGAATATTCTGTCTGATGCAAAATCAGCACTTCAAGCTATCAATTCTTGCTCAAGAAGAGGCCAATTTTACGAGTTAGCGTTAGGAATCGTCCAAGCATTTGACCTAACACACAGGAGCAGTCACTTGATTACACTCCAATGGATTCCGGGACACTGTGGCCTGGTTGGCAACGAAACAGCCGATAGTGAAGCAAGAGCGACAGTGTAAAACGCTCCTATGTACGTTAAAGTACCGTATTCGCGAAATCACGTCAACACTTTGTTGAGATCACTTATGCGCGAATGCGCTGCCACTTACTGGTCGCTACCAGATCACCGGAACAAGCGTCTGCGGGAAACAGACCCCGGTATGACTTTTCGTCTTCCAGTTGAAATCAGCCGAAGACATGCTACTATACTGCACCGGATTCGCCTGGGCGTCGCCTTCACTCGCACTACACCCACCTAATCGGCCGTGGGGACAGCCCGAATTGTGAGCGCTGCCAAGTGCGCGAAACTTTAGCTCACATATTTTGTGACTGTGCATTATACGTGGCGCAAAGAAAAATGCTAACTGCAACGTTGGCAAGCATCGGATGAACGCCATTGAGGGAAAGCCACATATTGTCAGCAATGAACGACCAAACAGTGTCAAAAACTGCTACAAAGGCTGTTTTATATTTTATAAAAAGCACTGGACTAGACACTAGACTGTAGGGTACTATGCTGAGTGGCTACTGTACATACGCACCACCTCTTCTTGTCCCCATCATCGCCCTTTATCCCTCTTCCCCCTTTCCTTATCCCCTGTGTAGACAAGCAGGCTAGAGCAGACTAGCTCAGGCCGACCGCTCTGCCTTCTAATAAATTCTCACCCTCTCATTCTCTCACAAGAAAGTGGAACGCTCCCTGAACACAGTGACACACTGGAGTGTCAATGCCCCTTTTGGCACGTTTTCAAAGAACGCTTCCTGGGTGCTTACATAATCAGCCGTGACCCCCTTGCTCACAACTAAAAAAGAAAATGATGTGCACGTGCAAGTTCGGTTTTGCTGCGTCTACTCACTAGGCTACGCATTGGAAGACTGTTTTGTTGCACCTACTCGCCAGGCTTTGTGTTCTGGCGCTACCATCAGATCTCGTAAACTGCATTGCCGGGTGCCTATTATTATTATTATTTATTATTTATTCATACTGTCGATCCCATCAGGGATCTTAACAGGAAGGGCATATTGAATTGTTTCAATATTACAATACAAATATCAGCTATTGAATTATACATAAAAAATATTGGCGGTGAGAAAAGGCAGACGAGAAGACGTAATAGTACATCATAATAATAGTACATCCTAATACGTAAAAAAAAGGGGTGATCAAATATGTGTATAATGGCAAAAACTGAAGTAAAAAATACATTTATGTAAAAATGATGAAAATAAACGAAGTAACAGTATGTAGGATAAACGAAATTATGCGTACAGTGTAACAACAAAAAAAAGTGAACAAAGGGGCATACAAAGGGAAAACAGGAGCAAAAAACGCACTGATGTAAAAAAAAAAGTTATACAGAAGTAAGGATGATACAGGAGGCTCATAACTGGGCAGCATGTAGCTGATCTTCAAGCAAAGTTAAAAAGGAAGATAACGTCGCGCTTGTTGTTACGCTAGGATCCAGCCTGTTTCATTCACGTGTCATTAAAGAAAAAAAAATGAATATTTATGACTTTCCGTATGGATGACATGCTTATGTAATGATAATGCTTGTTAGGGCCGCGTTTGTCGTGTTTGGGTTAAAGATAAGTATTTGGAACTGTCAATCTTTATGTCTTTGTGAATTAGCTGGTACATCATTTTTAATCGCGCAAGCTTGGCTCGGTTTTGTAAGGTGAGGATACCGGCCTGTTTTAGTAATTCTGTGGGTGATTCTTTTAGCCTATATTTATTATAAATGCATCTTAGTGCCTTCTTTTAGACTGCTTCGAGTTTGTAAATGAGTTTTTTAGTGGAAGGAAACCAAACAGCGTTAGCGTACTCCAAAGTTGATCTGACAAAAGTTTGGTATGCTAATAGCTTTGTGGTAGGGGGGGCTAGTCTCAGACGTCTATTTAAAAAAAAAAACAATTTTTTCAGTGCAGACGAGGTGACGTTGCTTACGTGGCGTTCCCATCTAATGTCATGGGTTAGTGTTAAGCCAAGGTATTTATACTCTTTCACTGCGCTGAGTGTGGCGCTGCTTATAGTGTAGTTAAAATCAGATGTGTGTTTTTTCTCGTTATTGATAGGACAGCTGATTTTTTAACGTTCAGTGTCATTTGCCATTCTTTACACCATTTGAATACTAAAGATAAAGAGTTGTTTAATGCAAGATGGTCACTATAAGAGTCAATTACTTTGTATAAAACGCAGTCATCAGCAAAAAGTCTGACGCTGACAGGAATATTACAAGGCAGATCATTAATGTATATAAGGAATAAAATTGGAGCCAGAACGCTTCCTTGTGGAACTCCGGATCTTACGCTAGATTTATAAGAATGTTGCCGGCTGACTTCTACAAACTGGGTGCGGTCACTGAGATAATCTTTTATCCAATCAACAATGGGCCCTTTCCCCAAGGTTAGTTCGAGTTTATGAATTAGTTTGTCATGTGATACCCGGTCGAAAGCTTTTGAAAAGTCTAAAAAGATAAGATCGATTTGTTTTTGTAGGTAGACACTCAGCGATACATCGTGTACAAGTTCAAGTAGTTGCGTGATTGATTGATATGTGAGGTTTAACGTCCTAAAACCACTATATGATTATGAGAGACGCCGTAGTGGAAGGCTCCGGAAATTTAGACCACCTGGGGTTCTTTAACGTGCACCCAAATCTGAGCCCACGGGCCTACAACATTTCCGCCTCCATCGGAAATGCAGCCGCCGCAGCCGGGATTCGAACCCACGCCCTGCGGGTCAGCAGCCGAGTACCTTAGCCACTAGACCACCGCGGCGGGGCAGAAGTAGTTGCGTGACTGTGGAGACACCTTTTCGAAATCCATGCTGACAGAGTGTTAGCATTTGTTCCTTTTCAAGGTGTTTGGTTATGTGCTTTAAGATGATGTGTTCCAACAGTTTGCAGGCTGTGCATGTCAGTGAGATGGGTCTGTAGTTAGAGGGTTTGGTATTACTTCCTGATTTATGAATAGGTTTTACTTAAGCTGTCTTCCAGTCGTTATGGAGGGTCCCTGATGACAATGATTTGTTAAAGATTAATAATAGGTACTTGGCCATCCACTCAGCGTATCGGCGAAGGAATGCATTTGATATATTGTCAGGTCCTGATGATTTCTTAGAATCTAGTTTGAGCAGCAAATTAAGTATGCCTGCTTCGGTTATTAATAGCTGATCTAGAGGCTTTAATTCCGACGGACGTGTCTGTGGTAGTGTGCCGTCATCCTCCGTGAAGATAGAGCAGAAGTAGTCAATAAGCAGGTTAGCAGACCTTTGGTTCTCTACCTCTATCGTTTCGTCATCATTACAAGTTTTCGGGTTTATGTAATTCCAGAACTTCGTTGGGGCTGATTTCGAAAAGTTAGTGAGTGTATTTGTGAAGTAGAAATGCTTAGCTGTCTTAATTTTTGATTTCATGTATTCAATAGCCGTGCTGAGATCGTGCTGTGTGTATTTTAATGGGTTGGTTTTCAGCAGTTTTCTCATCCTCTTTACTTTACGTTTGGCGTGTATAACATCGCGCGTAATCCATGGATTACGCTTATTAGGCTGCTTCTTTCTAATCGGCACGTACTTATTTATACAATGAGAAATGATCGCTTTTAGCGCGAGCCACAAGGCATCGATGTCGGTACTGCTGTTACGGGAAAGTTCAACGAACGATTCATTTTCACCAGCAAGGTGATCAAGTATATTAGTGTCCTCAGCTTTACTGTAGTCAGGGTACGCGACTATTTCTTGAGGGGTAACAGTGTCATAAAGGGGTACGGTGCAAGATGTGATCTTGTGATCGGAAATACCATCTAGAAGACATAAATTAGTTTCTTCGCTTATGAAGTGATGGCTGAGAAATATTAGGTCTAATATGGAAGAGCTGAATCCCTGTATACGTGTAGGTTCAGTTACTATTTGTTAAAGGTTGAACGATAACATAAAATCAAATAACACATCCGCACAGGATGAATGATGCTGCATTGTGTGCCAGTCAACATCAGGCGCGTTAAAATCACCTGCAATTATTAATCTGGATGACGGCGCATGTTGTTCTGTGTACTCATGCAATCGGCGTATATTGTCAAAGTCGGACGAAGGACTGCGATATACGCAACCAACGACTACAGTGCACACATCATAGCTCAACTTACAAAAGATAGCCTCAGCGCCCGCAACATCGGGTAACACTAAAAATGGGATATCTTTTTTGACTAGAATGGCCACACCTCCGCCTCGTGTCGTCCGGTCTTTCCGGATGATAGCGTAGTTGGGAGGGGCTATCTCATCATCTTTAATATCTCCTGTTAGCCAGGTTTTCGTTAGTGTTACTAAATCGGGCTCAAACGTAAGAAGCAAGGCTTCAAGAGAGTCTGTTTTTTTCAATATGCTACGGGCATTTATGTTCAAAAAGGACATGTGGGATGTTAGTTTCGGCGGGAGCGAAGGTTTCGATAGCTTCGCTGCTGGTTTTTTGTGTCAGGATTGACGGAAGCAGATTTCAAGGGAACTACAGTATTATTCTCCTCGTCCCATTTGAACATATCTCCGTTTATTCGCAGTTTATTATAAGTTAGACTCACTTTGTCGCCAGATTCTTTCCTTGATTTGGAAAAATTCCACAATTTTCTTCGCAAATCCCGTACGCGTGGTGAAAAGCCTTCGGAAATAGAGAATCCTGACCCCTTCAACTTGGAACAATTTTTCAAGATTTTTGTTTTGTCCCTAAAATCGAGAAGTTGGAGAATTACTGGTCTTGTTTTAGAAGCATCTGGCCTGCCTAGTCTGTGAATACGTTCGATACTTACAGCATCAAGCTTGAGGGTGTTTTTGAAAACCTTTTCATTTACTGCAAATTCTAACGTGTCTTCGCTTTCTTTGGCTTCTTCTGGCATACCATATACTAATAAATTTGATCGTCTGGAGCAATTTTCGAGGTCGTCCAGTCTTAGTTCTAGTGTTGAAACGGCTTTCTGTAGGTTAGTGACCATTTCTGCGCAAGACGAAATCTTTTTATCCAGGGTTGTAAGCTGTTCTAGTTTCTTGTCTATTGCGTTTAGGCGTTGTTGCTTAATTTCTTTTAACTCCTTTAGGATTTGTTGTAGTTGTCGTGAAATTCCCGGTGTGTCGGGACCCGGGTTGGTTTCTACATCACTGGCTAGTAGCAATAATTTGGCGAGATGCACTATGTCGAAGCAAAGTTCACACAGCAGCCCAGGGCACGGCAGCACCATTAAACAAGGCTCGTTTGAACGTATGCAATGCTGAAAGCGTTTTCTCACCTGCGCAATGAACACAAACGGGTTATCCATGTGCCTTTGCGGTCAGGTGCCGTGCCCTATGGCCCACGGAAATGTGTCGTCGCTTCTTATAGCACGAAGGGCTCGGTGCGCCACCATCGCCGAATCCAAGTCCGAACAGGCGCTCGGTGTGGTCGACGAGGGCAGCTGATGACGAAATGTGCTGGTGCTGTGCGATGTCAGCAGGACACCTCGGTGAAGTGGTGGACTGGAAGTAGATGCGCGTCATTCATCTGTAGGCTTTGTAGCTCACTGGGTGTAGCTCATTAGTTTTATGGATGGCTAGAACGTCGATATCTTGGTCGGCGGCCAGCCGTACATAGTACCGATTTTGCCTACGCCTAGCAACGTTGCGCCTAGCCGCCGACCCTCTCGCTTTCTGTGCGGCAGGAGAACTTTCCCCAATGTTACATTAGTAGCAATGACGAGCGTGGAGCCATGGTGAAAGCGTGCCACACCTGACGCAAGAGCTAGGCTTTTAGCGACGCAGTTCGACGAAGGGGACAGCAAATTAAGACGTCACTGTGGCCGATGTCCTCATAAAGGCCAGGGTCTCAATTCGCTCTTGGTGTGGCGGTGGTCCACCCTAAAGACGGTTTTCCACATCAGCGAACGGGCGCTTCCACGTTTGAACACGTGATCTTTATGGCCTTCTTCCCGCTTCACCGTCGCCGACGGCCGGCCGATTCGCCACCGCCGTACTCGGGCCAGCAAAGCGGGCACAGACATTGCGGTGAGCGCCGGTGTTTTACATACTCTTACATCTTCGCCCGGCAGCGCACCGGTCTCGGCAAACTGCTAACGAGACATATGCTACACTCACCTACGCCCGCATAGTCTGAGCCGCCGAGGGGAAGGATGGGTGGATTGTTGGATGCTATGAGCGTCCCCTTCAAAACGGGGCGGTGACATATATATGTGCCACTAGGCTAGCAAAAAGAAAATCTTTCCTTTTATGTTGGCGTAATTATTGCCTTATCTACTTCGTTTAAATGGATCTTATTATAACAAAGAAAAATATAAACTTGTGTTCCATCTCTCTGCCTCCTCAGGCAGAATGATCTTTTTCCCACTATTTCTGTTCTTCTTTTCCACTTTTCTGACACCAGTATCGTAGCTGTATTTACTTGCTTCTATCGCGGACGTGTTCAGCTTTCCATGTTTATCACTGAAACCCAAAGCCTCATGTAGGTGTGTACCCGCACGTATACGTGGCTGGATATGGCCGCTTTCAATCAGAGAATGTTTCATCGTCTCTTTAACTCCTCCGCAGCATGCCTCCACATCGATCTTATTCTTTACTGACTCTCGCTTTATAACAACGTGTTCTAAGGCAATCAGACCTCACTTCGAACAGTAAAGCGCTTCCCCTTGAAATGTCATAAAACCTCTCTCACCTGATTTTGTCCTTGCCCTTTTGGTAGTATACTGTGAGCCGGCTTCTTTTCCATCGCTTTCATTCAATAAATCCTCTCCGACTCTCTGACTTTTTGCTTAATGTTTTTTTGTTGCCGTGTCGCCCACACTGCAGCCGTATATTTACTGGTGAGCCTCCTAGTTCTTTTTCTCCACTTTGAGTCCATGCTCTTCCTATATACAAATACCTGAGCACTTTTCCTGCCCATCTACTCTCCTTCATTTTACTAAGCCTCTCTTCAAATCTCAATTTGCTTTGACCTTCCCTTACTTCAAAGCCTGTCCTTCCCATATCTCTCTTTACAGCCTCATTCGTAATCTTCCCGTGAGCACCCAGCACGAGACGTCCCACAGTCCTTTGATTTACATCAATTCATAATTGCACCTCTGACTCCATACACACCGCTGAGCTCCAAAATGCAAGCCCTGGAACCATTACAAACCTTTACACAGACCTCGAAGCACTTCGTACCCATTATATCCCCATAACGCTCTGTATTTCATTATTGTTGCATTCCTCTTTCCCTTTGCAGCCGACGTTTTTTCCTGTCCCTCCATATATCTACCTCTCTCATTTACCAACACTTCGAGGTACTTGTACTCGCTCACCCTCTGTATTTCTTGGCCCTTTATTGAGACCACCTGGTCTTTTTGACAATTGAATACTATGAATCCACATTTTATCCTGGTCTCTGTGACAATTGAATACTATGAATCCACATTTTATCCTCGTCCCAGAGCCTCGTCTTTCCTTTCACATATATCTACCAGCCACTGTATCTCGTATTGACTATCCACAAACAGGAAAATATCATCTGCATAAAATAGACTTGAAAGCTTCTGCTCGACCATCGCGCCTACCTGTTTTTGTGACAGATTGAACCCAATGTTGCTACCTTCCAGCGCTTTTTTCCTCATCACCAAGTACATCATGAATGACAGCAGGGAAAAGGCCCCGTCTGTGGCCCCGTTTGTGGCCCCGTTTGTGGCCCCGTTTGTGGCCCCGTTTGTGGCCCCGTTTGTGGCCCCGTTTGTGGCCCCGTTTGTGGCCCCGTCTCAGCGCCTTGCTTATTTAAACGCTGTAATTGCTACTTATTCCTTCCTATTCTATGCAAGCTCTATTTTCTCGGTATATTTCTCTCAAAAGCTGTATACAGTCGTCCCCTATGCCCACTTTCTTCAATATGTCCCACCAAATTTGCTGATTATAACGTTGTAATATGCCTCCGTGATGTTCAGATAAGCTACGTATAAAGGCCTCTTTTATATTTTAGATATTTTCATACACTGAGTAACAGCAAACAAATTATTGTCTAACCGCCTGTTGATTCGGAATCCATTTCGAAGTTCTCCCAAAATATTATTTTGCTCTGTCCACGTTTCTACTGAAAAAGGGTTTATTGGCGACTTTTGCGACGGTGGTCCTTCGATGAAACACGATCGGGCAGGAGCAACGGTCAAGCAGATGCCGGCGATGATCAGCACGAGCCGAGCGAGAGGAGCCCAGCACCCAGTACCTAAGCGGTGGCGATGTTGCTTGCCAGCGATGCGTTTTCTTCACAATTTGCCCCCGCCGAAAAAGAGCCATCCTGGCGACCTAAGAGTCTGGAGGCAGAGGGCTATGATATGGCTTAAGGCGGGCGACGTGGACGATGTCACGTCCACGCCGGCGCATGTCGTCAGATAAGGAAAGTGGCTCAATGAGAAAATTCAATGGCGAGGTTTGCTCCAAAACGCGGTATGGGCCCTCGTACTTTGGAACGAGTTTTGAGGAAATGCCGAGGGTTTGGTAAGGAACAGCCAGCCATACAAGTGATCCCGGGGAATAGCTGGGGCTTTGTGAAGAGTAGGCGTTGTTTTCTTTCTGGCGCTGTTGTTCTTGTGACGTAAAGGTGCGTGCGAGTTCACGGCACTCTCCTGCATTTCGGGCAGCTTTGGACACAGATGGGCATTCGGATGCGTCAGGACGGTATGGAAGGAGAGTGTCGATGGTGTGGGATGGTTCGCGTCCATAAAGAAGAAAGAAAGGTGAAAATCCAGTGGTAGACTGTGCCGTGGTGTTATATGCGAACGTGATGAATGGAAGAATGCAATCCCAGTTTGTATGATCGGATGTCACATACATGGCGAGCATATTGCCAAGGGTGCGGATTAATCTTTCCGTGAGCCCGTTAGTCTGCGGGTGGTATGCCGTGGTCTTGCGATGAACAATATGGCATTCAGAAAGCAGAGACTTGACGACTTCTGATAGGAAGGCTCGACCTCAGTCGCTTAGTAGTTCTCGAGGTGCACCATGTCGTAGTATGAAGCGATGAAGGATGAAGGATGCTACGTCCCGCGCAGTGGCACTTGGAAGGGCGGCGGTCTCAGCGTAGCGTGTTAAATGGTCCACAGCGACTATGATCCACCTATTTTCATCTGATGTTGTTTGTAGAGGGCCATAGAGATCAATTCCGATCCGATCGAAAGGTTTGACAGGGCACGAAAGTGGTTGAAGCGCACTGGACGAGTGGAAAGGCGGTGATTTGTGGCGTTGACAGTCAAGGCAGCCCATAACGAATTTTCGAACGAAATTATACATTCCGCGCCAGTAGAAGCGATGGCAAATGCGTTCGTAAGTTTTGAAAACTCCGGCATGACCACATTGGGGATCGTTGTGAAAGGAGGCGCGGATTTGTGATCGCAAGCTGCGCGGGACAACCAAGAGCCACTTACGACATTCGGGGGCGTAGTTGCGTCGGTGTAGCAGCCGATCACGAAGGGCGAAATGAGCAGCTTGACGTCGGAGAGATCGTGGTACCGCAGTGGTTGATGATCCAGAGAGACAGTTAAAAAGGGAAGCGATCCACGGGTCCTTGTGTTGTTCACTGGTAAAGGAGTCGAGGTCGAGAGATGCGATGGAGTTGGTACCAGTGGTTCCGCAGGCCGATTCGGGAGGTAAAGGCGAACGCGACAGGGCGTCGGTGTCAGATTGCTTGCGTCCGCTGCGATAGATGACACGAATGTCGTATTCCTGGATTTGCAGTGCCCACCGAGCTAGGCGGCCAGAAGGATCTTTCAATGTGGCGAGCCAACAAAGTGCATGGGGGTCCGTTACCAGGTCGAATGGGCGACCGTACAAATAAGGGCGGAACTTGCGAAGCGCCCACACTAGCGCCAAGCACTCTTTTTCAGTGACGCTGTAATTGGCCTCAGCTTTAGTAAGTGTGCGACTCGCATAAGCGACGACGTATTCGGAGTAGCCCGGCTTGCGTTGGGCGAGGACGGCGCCTAGACCAACCCCACTAGCGTCTGTGTGATCTTCCGTTGCAGCTATTGGGTCAAAATGCCGAAGAAATAAAGGAGATGTTAGCAGACTACGGAGCGTGGCAAACGCGACGTCGCAGTCAGAAGACCACGATGAAAGGTCTGCGTCACCACGTAGGAGGTTGGTCAGTGGTGGCATGATCGACGCAAAATTTCGCACGAAGCGCCGGAAGTACGAGCATAGTCCGACAAAACTGCGTAATTCTTTTAGTGTAGTAGGTTTCGGTAACTCAGCGACTGCTCGCAGTTTTGCAGGGTCGGGTCGAACACCATGCTTGGACACTATGTACCCTAAGATGGACAGCTCTCGCGCGGCGAAGCGGCACTTTTTAAGGTTCAGTTGGAGCCCAGCGTTGGTTAAACACGTCAGATCCAGTTGGAGCCGAAGCAGATGTGTAGAAAAATCAGGAGAGAAAACGACAATGCCGTCGAGGTAGCATAGACACACAGACCACTTCAGTCCACGCAGTGTGTTGTCCATGAGTCGTTCAAACGTGGCAGAAGCATTACAAAGCCCAAATGGCATTACGTTAAATTAGTATAGGCCATCTGGTGTAATGAACGCAGTTTTCTGGCGATCAGCTTCTGCCATAGGAACCTGCCAGTATCCAGATCGTAAGTCTAAGGAGGAGAAGAATTCGGCTCCTTGGAGGCTGTCAAAGGCGTCGTCAATGCGCGGTAATGGATAGACGTCTTTCCGCGTCACCTTGTTTAATCGCTGGTAGTTGACGCAAAATCTAATCGATCCATCCTTCTTTCGAACTAGAACGACAGGAGATGCCCAAGGACTGTGCGATGGTTGAATAACGCGACGGCATAGCATCTCTTCGACCTGGTCGTTGATGACGTGACGTTCTGCAGCAGAGACATGGTACGGTCTTTGACGCAATGGCTGGTGCGAACCGGTGTCAATGTAGTGGTGCACTGCGCAAGTCCGACCCAATTGTGGCTGAGAAATGTCGAATGAATTCGCGAAGTGCTGGAGGAGATTAAGAAGCTCGGCGCGTTCATGGGCACTTAAGGTGTCAGCGATGGAACTCGAGAAGGTGTCACTCGATGAGCATTCCAGTGGGGAAAGGGCATGAAGTTCGGTTGGGGCGCTACTGCACGATTCATCTGGCATGTTAAGGAATAAAGAAGAATCGAGGTACTACACTCGACCGAGACATTCGCCGGCAAGTAGCGTAAGCGGTGCAGAAAGGGGTTTGTGGACGAAAATATTGCTTCGGCCCGCAGTGACGTCGAGTGTAGCGAAAGGCAAGGAAACAGCTCTGCGGCTCATGAAAATGTCGGAAGGTGTAAACATTACTGTAGCATCGTTATGGTCATCGCAGCAAACAGGGAAAACGGCAAGAGAGGCTGGCGGAATTTCAGTGTCTTCACGTACGACAAGTTTTGGGGACCGCTCAAGAGTTTCGTGCAAAGGTTCGCCAGACAGGTGCGAAAATTGAACTTCAGCGCGTGCGCAGTCGATGACGGCATGATGATGTGACAGGAAGTCCCACCCGAGGATAACGTCATGCGAGCACACCGAAAGGATGATTAACTCGACAACGTACATAGAGCCTTGGATGAAAATGCGGGCTGTACAGGTGCCGAGAGGTCGAACTGGTTGTGCGCTAGCCGTACGAAGCGATAGTCCAGAGAGCGGCGTGGTCACTTTGCGTAGGGAGCGGCAGAGCTGGGCTGCTATAACAGAAACGGCAGCACCTGTGTCGATGAGGGCAAAGGTAGAAACACCATCGACAGATATGGCGACGACGTTAGTAGGTGAAGTGCGAGGACTTGGACATTTTGATGACGGCGCAGTTCTTGCCTCTGGAACTGCGGCGTTCAGTTTTCCCGGTTGGAGGAAGCGAGTCGGGGACGCATTGGGGACAAAGATCGCTTTCGAGGAGACGGCGAGTGGGGAGAGTGAGTCGGAGCTGGGGGCTGGGGTGACTGAGGCTCGGGAAGATTAGTGTAGCTATACTGCGGTGAAGGATAGGGAGCAGGTAGGTGCGTGGGCTGCGGGTCATACGGTAACGGCCAAGTAGCGTTGTGTTGCGATTGGAAGCGACGACGACAATATCGTGCCACGTGTCCTGGAGTACCGCAGGCGTAGCAGATCGGTCGATTGTCAGCAGTGCGCCAGGAATTGCTGACTCGCGTTGCTACCCAAGGTGTCCAAAGAGGGGTAGAGTGGGGAGCAACTGCAGGCATGGGTGACAAAAGCTGCTGGCGGGGTCTGCTGCGTACCACCTGGGCGTAAGTAAGAGGCGCGGCCACGGGCTGCATAGCCGGCGCATGGGGAACAGGCATGGCCACAGGCTGCTGGTGGGCAGCGACGGGAACAGCCTGAGCTACCTCTTCGGCAATCACGTCGCGGAGTGGTGAGGGCTGACGAGAGGACGGCGCTTGCTGCGTGAAGGGAATCAACGACAGCTGCTGAGCCACTTCTTCACGCACAAAGTCTTTGATTTCTTGCAGGATTGTTGAGTAATCAGGAACAGAAGTAAGACTAGATAGTGAGTCAGCGTGTGAGGAAAATGGCCGAGTCAGGGCGCGCTGCTTCCTCAACTCGTCGAAACTTAGACATAAAGTCACAAGTTCCGCAACGATGGCAAGATTGCGCGCCAGGAGCATCTGAAATGCGCCATCATTTATCTCTTTGAGGATGTGTTGAATCTTCTCCGACTCGGGCATGGCGTTGTTCACACGGTTGCAAAGACCAATAATGTCTTCGATGTAACTGGTGAACGAGTAAGATGGCTTCTGTGCGCAAGTCCGCAAGCGTTCTTCAGCTCTGGAATTGTGGACAGCGGGTCGGCCGAAAACGTCAGCAAACGACGTTTTGAAGATGGACCACGTCGTAATGTCGTTTTTGTGGTTGTTATACCACATTTCGGCCACGTCAGTGAGGTAAAAGATGACGTTAGTCAGTTTGTCCGCGTCATCCCACTTGTTGTTTGCGCTCACCAGTTCGTAGTTAGCGAACCAGTCTTCCACGTCGGTCTCATCAGCTCCTCTAAAGACTTTGGGCTCTCGCAAACGAAGAATGCCGGCTTTGCTGGGGGATGGAGTGGAAGAGCCAGGTTGCACGTTGTTGGTAGCCATGATGGGAGGTAGCGTTCGGTTGCGCAGCTCCAGGTTTAGGCAACGGCGAATGGCAGCACCCAGGTTCAAGCGACGGGGAATGTCAGCACCTCCACCAATTGAAAAAAGGTTTATTGGCGACTGTTGCGACGGTGGCTTTACGATGAAACACGATCGGGCAAGAGCAACGGTCAAGCAGATGCCGGCGATGATCAGCACGAGCCGAGCGAGAGAAGCCCAGCACCCAGTACCCAGGCGGTGGCGATGTTGCTTGCCAACGATGCGTTTTCTTCTTCACACTACATTTAATTTTACTGCCCGCATGCCCAACCTGTATAGCACAGATGCAATGTTAGCGGTCTATACGAGCGAATGTTGACTTTTTCTCTCTTGGTTATATAGATTAAGTTCATTCTTCTTTCCCGCCAAGTGTCTGGTATTTCCTTATCCTGGTAAGCACTTTTCTACATATTTCAGCAGTGCTTCTTTAGTGCTATGTCCTAGTTCGTTGATAAGCCGACGGGAACCCCATCTAAGCCCGAAGTAGTGCGCATAGGAATTTTTTTTTCGGCTTTCCTGCAATTGAAATTCTCAAGTACAACCTCTTCCTGCACTCTTTTTCATACTTCTCCCCGGGAAAGTCCCATGGGTGACCTTTCTAAACGAATCTGTTGTTACCTTTCAGATATAACCTAATGCTGCGTAACCTCCCAATTTGCTTCGTCCTTCATCTACCATATGTTGTTGCATTGGGACGGACTTCCCACTTAGCGCTTTTAGGTGGTTGAAAATATTCGAGGCGCGACCTTCTTCGCGCGAATCTCTTGTAATCCAGCGTTTACTTTCACCTTCACTTTTCGTCTCGACGAATTTCAGCACATTAGTTTTTTTCTCTAAATATCTGTTCCATAATTGGTTGACTATATCATGTGGTTGCTTCTCCCATTTTGCCTGTCTGTGCTCCCGTGATGCCTCGCGTCACTTCTCGATCGCTTCCTGGATTTCTCTGTTCCACCAACTTTTTTGGCTTTCTCTTTCCTTTCCAGCAAGTAGTTTTCTTATCTTTTTCCATCTCCCTCGTCTTTACGTGTAACAGCTGGCTATATTCCCAGTCTTTGTCTGGTAGTTTTTCTACTTCGTCCTCGATTCTTGCGGCTATATTTGTTATTTTTTTGCCATTTGAATACGCGAGCTTGCAAACTTTGATTCTATGTTCTGATTTTCAGTTTTATATTCTATTTGTAATGTTATACGTTTATAATCACTACCAAAGCTGGTAATGCCTTCCTCGCCTATTCTCTTCTGTGTATACGTTTCTCATAAACTCCCTTTGTCATAAGACAATAATCAATGCTCGATTGTCGGTGTTTAACTTGCCACGTGATCTGCCCCTCACACTTAGGCCCCGCATTAGCTATCTATTTAGAAGTTAATGCATTATATATTTACTATCATTGACTACCTATATGTGGCGCAATCTAGCTTTGCTTAGATTTCTTAGAAAAACTAGCTGCGGAAAATCTTCTGTTCTGAGGAATTGAAGCAGTGCGATTGTCCCTGCTACGGTAAAAAGAGAAGGCCCGGATCATTGTGCTTACCGTTCACATCTAGCCTACAGCTAACCATCTCTAGAACCATCCTGCTTGCCGACGTTATTTTGTTTCACCGTGTCCACTGGTCTCCGGTCGCTTGGGATTTTGGGCTCGGGTCTCAAAGTCAACTGTCTCCCTTGAGGTGGCTTTGCAGGTTGCTCCTCGCTGTGGGTAGGCGACCTCTTGCCAGGTTCCTCGTTCGCGTCGCGCGTACGCTTCAGTGCGGCCGTGGTGACACCCATGTCGTCCCCGCTTTCCAGACGCGATGCTAAAATTTTTTCGGGGGGGGGGGGGGCACCATCATGTGGAGGAACTCCTTTAATATGGCCATTTTTTGCTCTCTATGCCTTTGCGAAAAACTTTTTAGTGGGTGGAGGCACGTGCCCGGTGGCCAACCCTTAGGCTAGGACCCTGCCACTTTCTGACGTCTCTCTCAGGGCTCTGCTGCCATGTCCCTCGCAACTGGCACCTCTGCCGCCTCTCCCCGTCCAAGTTCAGATGCTAACGGTGTGATGACCGTTATACGTATAAACGTTCAGGATGCGCCACCTTGTGCGTTCCCCTAGGGTTGTTGCGAGGTCCCTGGGGCTGCTGGCTGCTTCAGCAGCGTCCACCGTCTAGGCCACGTGCATGACGTGTTCGGCAACCACCTCGCTCTTCGCTGGTCTTGTTGCAGAGGCATAGGTTCTTACACCCCAAACAACACAAATACAACCTCAATACGTTCTCAGTATGGCTCCTTGAGGAAATTATGATGCCCTCACAAGGAGGAGGAAGGAATGAGGAAGGAAGGAGGAAGTGCAGGGAGGTTAGCCAGTTTTCAGACCGGCTGGTTACCCTGTGCTTGGGAAGGGAATAAGGGGAATAAAAGGTGACAGAAAAGAGTCGTTAAAGGGGAGAAAAAGGAAGAAGGACAACAGTACGATCCACGACGCTGCTACAGTCTGTCTCTAAGACCACATGGCCGCAAGAAGTGCAACAACGCTCGTAATGCCTTGCGTGCCGAGGATGGTCTCGGCCAGGGTCTCGATACCCTTTCTTCCAACCATCGGTGATTGTCAAGTCTATCTGTAACTTTCGAAAGTTCTTTTCTCGGCCTACTGAAGCGAGGACACCCGCAGAGATGATGGAAAATTGTCTCCGCGCAGCCATAGTTGTCGCATGTCGGGCTGCTGGCCATTTTGATCTGAAACGAATAAGCATTCGTAAAGGCCACCCTGATCCACAGACGGCATAAAAGCGTCTCTTCAGCTGTGGTTATTTACGACGGAAGAGGTGTGGGTAAAGTCGGACGTTGGTAAATGCCATCAGATTCCACTGAGCGAGTGTCAGTTCTCATGCAAGTGATCGAAGCCTTGTAGCGGCGTCCGTTCTTGATAATAGTATAGCTGCAGAAGGGGCATCATCATGAGCAGACTGGGCGGCTTCGTCTGGATGGCCGTTTCCCTCGATCACGCCCTCAGAATGTCCTCTTTTGGTACTATAGAATGACACTAATGCATTTTTGTTTTCCGTATGCATAACAAACTTAGCACATCTTCGGTTCAGGACATTTTCAGTATGTTTTCAAAAGAACCATTGCGCGGTCGGTGAAAGCCACCTAGAAAATTGGTGGCTTTGGCTTGGTTCGGTACTGTATAGGATGTGAGTATACTTAGGCTTTCCTTCTTTTCATGGTATTTACATATATCAAAGGAAAAGCACCTCGGTGAGGTCTCGTGTATGTGTGCTGTGTCAAGTAAAAGAGAGGTGACAGTGCTTGACTATGACAGTAAAAAAACAAAGCTTGTTGCTTGAAATTCATGTATTTTAACAATATTTAGCCACCACTAATTATAAAACAGCTTTGTCAGGTATTCAAGTTAGACTATAGTCTGAAAAAAGGAAAGCAATAATAAGGTGGTCAAGACAACTCAATCACCCATACGCTTATAATGTTCCTCAAAAGTTTCACACAGTGTCCTTATCACCACGTGTACCGTGCCCAATGCACTCATTAGCGTTAGATGCTCTCACAGCCTACTATAGGTACATTCGACTAGGGCCTTGAGTTGACTTGCCAGAGGTCGGCTGCCATGTGTCATACGCGAAAGTCGAGTCCTTGACGTCGCGACCATGTTGCTTCGAAGCACCACGATCGGCTGGTGTCCTTGGCTGCTTCAACGCACAACTCGCCGTGGTCAGTTGGGGCCTTTACATCTATTATCAGTAGGAATGTTGCTCAACTTGAACTCGGTGCACCCGTCAACACGGCCGGTTCCTCTGGTCGTCGCCTACGATTTACAGTTTCACACATGTCTCCCTTTTAGCTACACTCTAAAACAATCGAGCATTTGGGAAGTGTTTCTACTACACAACGATAATCGTCATCTACTTCGAGTACTTTCCTTTTATTATCATCACAGTTTCGGTGGTTCGTGGTCGCGAACGGTGAGCTAGTTAATCATTGGCATGACATAGCATTATCGACAAGAAAAGGGCCAGCGCCCAGTTTTCTAGAAAGGAAACGCGAGCAATTAGTCAGATGACGATTATTTTTGTGTAGCAGAAACGCTCCCCAAATACTTGATTTTTTTCAGAGTGTATGCACACAAACAACAAAGGACACCAGTGTTCACAAGTACACCGCACAGTGCCAATTTTTATGAAATGGAACACGAGAGAGCGGGTCCTGCGCGTTTCGGTGGCTGCTGGGGTGGCAGCTCATTCAAGCTGAAGCGAATGCATGGTGAGCGAAAGCAACGACAGCCTCTTTTCGTGCCATATCGAGGCCAGTGAAACAATCAGTCACCGGTGATACTGATATGAAACCAGCGGGAAGGCTATAAGCCCCTCCTCCTTCAAGACGATTATGCAAGCTAGACGCCGGTAATTATTTTGAAGGACGAGGAGATTGCAATCTTGCCTCTGGTTGCACATCGCCAATGACTGCTTGTTTTGCCCGCCTCAAGATGACGCGAAAAGAGGGTGTCGTTGCTTTGGTTCTGGCTTGAACGCGTTGTATTCCAGCAGCCGCCGGAGCGCGCAGGTGACGCACTCCCGTAATCCCTTTCATAGAAATCACAACATATCCACGGAGTGCATGATGATGAGGGGGGCGAAGCGTCCGTCCGTTCATTTGTTCTTGCTTCCGTCCTTGCGTGCGTCCGTCTGGGCGACCATCTATGCGTCCATCTGTCCGTCTGTGTGTCCGTTCATGTTTTCGCCCATCCGTCCGTCCATGCATCTGTCCGTGCGTCTGTCTCCACGTTTGTCCATGCGTCTGTCCATGCGTCTATCGGTCCATCTATGCGTCCCGTACATCCATCAATCCAACCGTGTGCCTCTGTCTGTTTGTCTGTCCGTACGTGCATCTGTCTGTTTGTCTGTCCGTCCGTCCGTCCGTACCGCCATCTGACATCTTTTCATCATATATTCCGCATATAAAAGTACCGCCATCTAGCGGACATTCCAAGGACTAAACGAGAGGTAGGACTCGCGCACTTCCTTACGGCCTGCGCTTCGTGTCTACTTCCCACCTTTCACCGCCTATGGTATGGCTATATACTAGTTCACTATATTCATGGCACTATGGCCCAACCCTCGCTAAACCTTGCTAAAACCAAGGAGGTTACGCCCAGCGAGTTTAACGAGGCAACCCTTTCTGGTTAGATAGTGCTCAAAATGCGTTCTTCTAGTATTAGTTCTTTAGCAAGCATAAAATTCAAGGCAAACTTTATTAGACATTAGGTCACCAATACTCGTCTCTGTAAGTTATTTCATGAGAAACGGCTATCTTTTTTATTTAGGACTTACGTGCGCGGGTTTCTTCCTCAATTGAACAGGGGGCGCACGTGCCGCTCCTCTAGTCCTGCCGTGGAGATGGCTACCTACTACTACGACTACTACTACATACATTGCGGACGCACGACCCACGGCATAGGGAGATTAGCCCCCGAAATCGGCAGTGTACGTTCACCGAAAGAACCGATTTCGACAGTCAGTTGGCTTGGCATGGCTTGACTATACTTGACTATCCACAACGGTGCCGCATGGTCAATTGTTGCCAGTGGCTAGTTTGTTATTACATGCTACAGCGGCGTATATTGACCTATTAAAAACTTTGCAGAACCCAGTTTGATATTACATGCTAGAGCGGCATTGACTAACTAAAATCTTTGTAGAACACACTCTTTCAAATGAATAGTCTGCAATACCAGTTTCGATACCCAAGCTGTTTAATTACGCATGTTTCATTAGGTGAAAAGCGTAATTTGAAAGTTTTCTACCGAAAGAGAAGCAACGAGGCCAGAATATGCAGTAATTGTACAAGTCCATGAAGTGAACGTGCAGAGAAAATGTTCACGTATCAGATATGGATCAACTTGGTGCGCAAAGGACTCGAGAAATCACGTCAAGTGCTCAGTGCATGCATTGCTTTTGTCATCCCCAACACGTTCTTGAAAGGACCTTTTCTGCACAAAAAATATTGCCCCCAGAAAGCACGAACAATTTGGGGACCCTAAAGCTTCGCCTATAAGAGTTGAACGTGATAGCGACATGCTGTTCCTAGTGCGTACTTCAAACAATTAGGGCATGAAACATCTTCGAATTTGCTATGAACCCACTACGCGACCTTAAGAGAATAGGCGCGGTAGCGTGTGTACCTTTTGTCGTGGGGTACCAGCTTTCAACCCCGGAGCCATTATGATAATCATATATTCTGACGCCCGTTGGCAGTGCACGCTTGTATCATGCATTATTATACTGCACTATTTCACGTTGCATTGTGAAGCATGTATACAGAACGAGTGTGTTTGTGAAAAAGTGAAATGAACTTTCACTGCATTTTCATGCAGAGAAAGTTCCTTTCACTTTTTTCACAAGCAGAGCAGTGGTGGTGTGCCTCCGTAGCGCACAGTATATAGTGCCAATCCAGGAAGCGATGTTCTGAAGCGTGTCATAAGTATGTATGCAGCTCCAGGAGCCAAGTCTTTTTTCTTCAGATTGCTTACTAGATGCAAGAAAAGAAGAACGTATGTGCACTATTTTATATATAGGAATCCCGAAACCATTGAGCACGTATCCTTAGAATGCTGGGAAGGCGTGTTTTTTTTCTGTGTACATAATGCGAAGAACGCCAAAAAAAGACTTTCCCCTAGACCCGGGAGGAATTCGTTTCTTAACTGTGGAAAGTGAAGAAGGTGTCCCGTTTGACGCTGTCATGCCTAAAGGTTTGCAATGCATATGAAAGGCAAACATATAACTCGATCATATAAATCATATATAAATTATCACATATAAATCAATCAAACAATCCCCACTTCGACCCAAACAACCCTGGTTTGGTCCCCACTTTGCTCCAGGATTTTCTATCATTGATTTATTTTATTCACATCGTTCACAATTTTTCGGTCACAAAGAGGATGATTTTTCACTCACAACCAACGACGCCGATGAAGCAATTTCTGCGAAACGACCTATTTAATGCTATCGCGTTAAAAGATGTACGACCCGGAGCCAATGCATTGCTTTTGTCATCGCCAAAATGAACTTGGAATGACTTTTTTTGGGGATAAATTGTTCTCAGAAAACACTTGAGACGACGTTTCCGATTCGTGTTGTTTTCAGTAAGTACTAAGGTGAGCAATAAGTGTGCGAAGACCATTCAGGATGACCTAAGGACATCGAGTGTTGTCCGGGACAGGCGGCTTTGCTGTGTCCGAAGGGTCTACGACAGGTGCAACATGGCTGGCACCTTGCACTCCCGGTGGACATGACCACTGCCTTGGCAGCGCAAGGACTGCATGGGCCGAGAAGGCAACACCGCTATGGCCAGCTTCTTGTCCACGCGTATATGCGTGGTCGTCAACTTTAAGGCTGCTCTTCAACTCAAGCAGGACTGTGCTTGTGATTTAGCACTTCTCTACCATGCCCTGAACGCGCCACGGCTCAGGGCTGACTTCTACCATCTGGCCAAATGCTGCCAGTGAAGCCAGAACATCCTCGTCACTCACCTCGTGCAGCAGCCAATGCAGCCGAAGCTTCACCTGAAGGTAGGTGCAGCGTGTTGACGATGACGCAGCGCCACCCATTCTCCTGGAGCTCTTTCAAGAAGAGCAGGCGTTTCGTGGGTACCGCCTCCTTGAAGATCACCGTCCACAAGTGGTTAATCTGATGCGCACAGATTCACCCCATCAGGCAGCAGGCCTTTAGGCGTCAGCGAATCCCGTAAATAATCCACTATGTAAGCCCCGGCTTTTACATTTACGTGTATAAAAACATGGTGTTATCAACAAGCTTTCCTTTTGGTAGATGAGGCAAAATAAGCTTGCATTTTTTATGTTTCGTGTTCCTGCTTTCATGGCCCACACTGGCCATTCGACAACTCTCACACTCTGTGCCTGCCCCAATAAAGAGATACACTGGTTTATGAGTATAGGGACGCAAAAAAGGTGTTTGTAAGAACTTGGATTTGAACCCACGCCAACATACGTGCACCAGATGCCTCGTTCAACCCGTATCACTGGGTAAGGTATTTTTCTTGAGTCGGGCGCCTTAGACCACTCGGCAATTCTGACACGATTTGTCCAGCCCAATAAAAGGCGAAAACAATTTTATTCGGGTAGAGGGTAAAAAAGAATATTTGTCAGAAGTTGGATTTGAACCTACGCCCACATATGTGGATCAGTATCCTTGTTCAACCCGTATCACTGGGGAAGGTTTTTTAAGTTTGAATACACTTTATAAGCCACCCCAAACCATCCACCGCCGTCGGCGGCGTCCGGAGTCTTCTCTCTATATTTAAAAGAAAGAGGACTTGGCGGACCGCAGCGCGATGCTCTACCGAATAAGCCACGGACGCGACGCTGATATCGGTGTCAGGAACGCGTCTTATACCCCTTCCCCCTTCGCTCGCTCCTCCGCTCTCCTCGCTCGCTGCAGCTGCGCGCGCACCCCTCTCTCTCGCGCGCCCGCCTTCTCTCTCAGTCTCCCGTCGAGAGCGGGTCGTGAGGGGGAGTAAAGTTAAAATCCGTTGGCATTCACCAGTGAGTTAACGTAAACTCCCCCGTGTGATCAAATTGCGATTCCCAGGAACCATTACACCATAAAGGCACCATAGTGTGATTAATAAATATAATAGTGTGAAATAATAAATACCCCTCATAGCATCACCCCGTGTATTCGCACTTAACCATGTTCACCTCGGGGAAATGCTTGGGAGTTTTTTCTTGAGTCTGGCGCCTTAGACCATTCTGCCATTCTGACACAATGTTTCCACCCCCATAAAATGAGACACTGATTTTGTGCGGGCATAGAAAAAAAATGTTTGTCAGAAGTGGGATTCGAAACCCCGCCCACATACGTGGACCAGAAGCCTCGTTCAACATGTATCACTGGACAAGGTTTTCCCTTCAGTCTGGCGCCTTACCATTGTGACACGATCTTTCCGCCCCAATAAAAAGAGGCATGGATTTCTTCGGGTAGTGAAGGCAAAAAATATTTGTCAGAAGTGGGATTCGAACGCACGTCCACATACGTGAACCAGAAGCCTCGTTCGACTCCTATCACGGGGCAATGTTTTCTTCTGAACTTGATCTGGCTCCTTAGACAATTTCGCCACTCCGACACTTTTTTTTATTGCCGGTCTTTGGCCATTATGAAATATGCATATTCGCAGAAAACAGAAAGCACAATCAAGAACTCTGCTAAAAGATCACTTAATGACACCGTACCACATGTATTAAATGTTTTAGAGACAATAATCTTGCTACGTAGCTGACGTATCAGCGGTGAAAAGACGACAACGAGGAAGTGGTCTGTCGGTTGCACGTGCTGCTTCCATCTTAGTCGACGCCATACGCATCATTTTGAATATAGATTTTAAATAGACACACCTCGTGTCATTTTTCGTAACATCTTTGTGGTGGACGTGCTGGGTACTTCCCCGTCTTCATCACGAAGCTCCGCAATGGCCGCATCATCATAGGTCCAACCATGTCACAGGTTGAACAACCATCGTCTTCGCCACCTGCCCCTACCGTGACTTCTACATACGTCGTTATACCTCCTGCTCGTGATCCCGGTGTATTTTCTGGTCAGAATGGCGTTGACGTCGACAAATGGATCAACCGGTACGAACGGGTCAGCGCAAGCTATAGGTGGGACCCGACTCTTATGCTTGCCAATGTGCTTTTTTACCTCGATGGCCCACCGCGCGTGTGGTTCGAGACGCACGAAGCGGAGATTACGAGCTGGGACTCCTTTAAAGAAAAGATCCGCGACCTTTTTGGCGACACCATTGGGCGGCAGATCGCAGCGCGGAATCAACTGGCGGCCCGTGCACAGACGTCGACGGAGTCGTACGTCGCGTACATTCAAGACGTCATCGCCCTATGCCGCCAAATTGACGAGCACATGAGTGAGTCGGAGAAAGTGGCCCATGTGCTGAAAGGCATAGCAGACGACGCATTTAATCTACTACTTTACAACAACGTTGCCACCATCGACGCCATCATTAAAGAGTGCCGGCGGTTCGAAGAAGCCAAGAGCCGCCGTATTACTCAGCGATTCACCCGGCTGCCCAACACGGCCGCGACCTCATCGTGTGAAGCCGCCCGCCAGTCCCCCACGTATGACAACGTCACACGTATTGTTCGTCGGGAAATCGAAGCCGCCTGTCCGGCTCCTCTTCAGCCACCCGTTTTCGCAACGCTCGCCTCTGACCAACAACAGCCGTCAGTGGCATTAATACAAGCTGTGGTGAGGCAGGAGTTTGCAAACCTCGGACTTCCATCAGCATGTCCCCTGACTCGCCCTGAAGTCCCGTCCTACTCCCGAGGACACACTCGCCGTTCACCTCCAACAATGCCTTTCCGTAACCCTTCGGAATGGCGAACACCCGACGACCGGCCTATTTGTTTTTCCTGCCACCAGCCTGGGCACGTTTCTCGCTATTGCCGCCGCCGTTGGTCAAACCAACCACGTCAGACTTTCTCTACCTCGGCTCTCATGCATCCGACGACCCCTCGACGTTCAGACGCCACACCCTTCAATTTCTATTCGTCGTCATCTTACAAGCCTTCCACTGACGCCCCTTTGCCCGGTCGCCGCTACCGTGATGCCCCTTCGTCCGGTCGCCGCAGCTCTCGCTCCCCGTCACCGCTACGTCGCCAATCCCGCTCTCCGCCACCTCGGCGCTTTTCCCCGCCGAGCTTCTCTGGACGACCGCAGCAGGAAAACTAGATATTGCAGCTTATAGAGGTGAAGCTGCAATACCAATGACGGCCGAAAATCCTCTACTGACGCTTCCCACGCACCATAGCCTGCTTGTACAAGTCGACCATGTTCCTGTGACCACCCTCATTGACACAGGTGCGCACCTGTCTATTATGAGCGCTTCTCTACGCTGCCGCTTAAAAAAAGATTATGACGCCACCTACGACGCAGGCAATACGTGTTGCCGATGGCGGTACTGTACCAGTAATTGGAATGTGCACTGCTCGTGTCAGCATTGCCGGTCGTCACGCCGTGGTCCTTTTTGCCGTGCTAGCCTGCTGCCCTCATGACCTCATACTTGGCCTTGATTTCCTTTCGGCACACTCGGCCTTAATTGATTGTTCATCGGGTACCCTCAGCCTTGATCTATCAATCTTTGCCGACTACTCTGCAAAGCCCACCAGCCGCTTGAGCCCAACCACTTTCGTTCGCCTGCCACCTCGAGCCGTCACGTACGTGTCTATGTCATCGACCCCTCCCGTTCCTGACGGTGATTATATCGTTACGCCAATTACTGACGTTCGGCTGACGCGCAGTGTTACTGTGCCCTATACCAACGCGACCATAGCAGATAACTGTGTGTTACTTCCGCTCCTTAACTTTGGTTTCACCCCTCAAGTGTTGTTCTGCCAGATGTCTCTAGCCCAGTTAACTGTCATAACAGAGGACGATGTCAGTGTTGATGATGATGATGTGTGGCGTTTTATGGCGCAAGGGCCAATTGATGGCCAAAGAGCGCCATTTCAATGAGTATAGAGATGTGGACAATGATAGGTTGCGTGGCTGTATAGGGGCCTTAAAATTCCTCGCGATAATGCGGGTAAAAACATAAGTATTGAAGGGATGACAGTGGCGTGATATGCATATTAAAAAGGGTGACAAAGGTTTTGATAATAAACACATGTAAAAATATTTGGCACTAGCACACGTGCCTCATCAGCGCCCTTGTGTCCAAGGGCTGCGAGGCAAGTGCTTTTAAATGTAATCACAGCAGCAGCAACCTCTCTTGAGAGGTCACGCTACGCAATGCCTGGGTATAAAACATGGTAAAAATTGACATCTTTTAAAAAAGCTAACAATGATTTATGGGTGAAAAGTGGTTCCCTACCGACAAACATTGCAGGGTGTAAAGGTATATGTTGTCGGTAGGGTAATGGAAAGTGTTGTCTTCTTAGAGTGTCTAACTGTTTACATTGTATTAAAACATGAAGAACTGTCAATGCCTCACCACATTTATCACACAATGGTGGATCACCACCGGACAAAAGATGTGTGTGTGTCGTGTATGTGTGTCCTATCCTGAGTCTTGTTAGTGTTACCTCTGGTAGACGTGATTTTGATACTGGTGGCCAATGGCCAATGTGTGGCTTGATAACGTGTTGATTGTTTTGTGTGTGTTTATCCCACTTGTTCTGCCAGTAGTCCCTGAGCTTTCGTTTGAGAGACGGCTTCAGATCAAGGACCAGGATTGATATGGGTGTAGGGGCAGTGGTTTTGTGGACGGATGCAGCGAGCTGATCCGCTCTCACGTTGCCTTGGATCTCACGGTGTCCTGGCACCCAGCACACTACAACATGTTGGTTGAGTGTGTAGAGTGTGCAAAAAATGGAGTAAAGCGAGACAAGGACAGGGCTTTTTTGTTTTTTAAGACTGTGCAGAGCCGTTACCACACTGAGGGAGTCTGTATAAATTACTGCTTTTTGTATTTGTAATTGTTTGATGTGCTTCGCTGCCACAAGTAGCACGTAAGCTTCCACTGTAAAGATACTTGTGCCTGGATGTAGAGGGCCAGCATCCGAAAAGGATGGGCCGACAGCAGCGTAGAACACAGAGGAGTTAGTCTTGGAGGCATCTGTGAAAAACTCAGGACGTGTGTATTTGTGTTGAAGTTCAAGAAAGTATGTTCGAATATGGGCAATAGGTGCATGTTTTGTAACTTCCAGGAAAGACACATCGCAGTCTATAGTCTGCCACTGCCACGGTGGCGGGTATGCTACAGGGGCCATTAAACTGTGTTCGAGTGACACTCCAGTGTCCTCAGCTAGACCCTTCAGGCGAACTGAGAAGGGCTGCCTCATTGAAGGCCTGCTTTGAAACAGAATTGAGCTCGACAAATCATTAAGAGTAGAGTATGAGGGGTGCTTCTTATCCGCTTTCACCTTAAGGAAATACACAAAAGACCTGTGAGTTCTCTGCAGATGAAGCGACCACTCATTTGACTCAACATACAGACTTTCTATGGGGCTGGTGCGGAAAGCACCCGTAGAAAGGCGGATGCCCAAATGGTGCACGGGGTCCAGCATCTTCAAAGCACTTTGAGTTGCAGACTGATAAACAACGGCCCCATAATCTAAGCGGGTGCGAACGAGGCTTCGATACAGATTCATGAGGCATTGCCTGTCACTACCCCAAGTAGTACGTGACAACAGTTTTATAACATTCATGGCTTTTAAACATTTTGTTTTTATATACTTTATGTGTGGCACCAAGGTCAACTTGTTGTCCAAGATTAAGCCTAAGGATTTATGCTCGGCTTTGACGGACAGACGTTGCCCGTTCAGTCGAATGTCAGGTTCCGAGTGCATGCCTCTCTTTCGAGAGAACAAGACACACGTGCTTTTTTGTGGGTTAAGTCGAAATCCGTTTTCATTTGCCCATTTGGAGACCTTGTTTAAACCCAGCTGAACCTGCCGCTCACACATTGCCAAGTTGCATGACTTGAAGCCACGCTGACGTCGTTGACATATGTACAATAGAACATATTGCGGGGGATGGACAAGTGCAAGGAATTCATTTTGATGAGAAAAAGTGTGCAGCTAAGTACACCACCTTGTGGCTCGCCTGTTTCCTGGACAAATATTTGGGAAAGAACCGTGCCCACTCGGACACGGAATGTCCGGTTTGACAGGTAACTTTCAATTATTTGAAACATTCTTCCGCGCACGCCAAGGTGGGACAGGTCTCTTAGAATTCCAAAACGCCATGTTGTATCATAAGCCTTTTCGATATTGAGGAACACAGAGAGAAAATATTGTTTATGGACGAAGGCGTCTCTTATCTGTGCCTCGATACGAACGAGGTGGTCTGTGGTGGATCTACTTTCTCGAAACCCGCACTGAAATGGGTCGAGCAAATTGTTTGTTTCAAGGATATGTAGAAGTCGGCAGTTTATCATTTTTTCGAATACTTTGAACAAGCAGCTTGTAAGTGCAATAGGCCTATAACTTGAAGCTAAAGAAGGGTCCTTGCCCTCTTTCAAAATGGGAATAATAATAGCCTCTTTCCAGGAAGTAGGGATAGTGCCAGAAAACCAGATAGCATTGTATAAACCAAGTAAGGTTTTTCGTGTTTTGGCTGGTAGGTTTTTTAACATTTCATACACCACACGGTCAGAACCTGGGGCAGAAGTACTGCAGGAGTTTAGAGATGTTCGGAGCTCAGCTAGACTGAAAGGTTGGTTATATGCCTCGTATCTAGAGGATTTATGTTCTAGTTTCTGCTTTTCTATTCTTGTTTTGTATTTTTGGAAAGTGTCAGTATAGTGAGACGAGCTGGATACCCGTTCAAAGTGTGCACCGAGGAAGTTTGCCTGATCTTCCAAGGTATCACCCCGAGTGTCCACGAGTGGAAGTGTGTGTACTTGTTTTCCTGCTATCCTACCGACCATGTTCCAGACTTTAGCTTCCTGTGTGTATGAATTGATCCCTGACAAAAACTTCGGCCAGCTTTCTCTTCTGGCCTGCCGACGCGTTCTCCTGCCTTGAGACTTTATTTTCTTAAAGCTCTCAAGGTTTTCCGCTGTCGGCGAGTTGCGCAGCAACCTCCATGACCTGTTCTGTTCCTTTCGCGCATTACGACACTCTGTGTTCCACCATAGGACATGTCGCTTGCCGGGCTGTCCAGATGTTTGTGGGATGCATTTGGCTGCTGTGTTAATAAGGAGAGCTGTGAAGTACTGCACAGCTTCATCTATGCTTAGCCCACATATGTCAGTCCAAGATAAGTGAGCTTTGTTATGAAACTATTCCCAGTCGGCTTTGTGTATAAGCCATTTGGGAACTCGTGGAGGATATTCGTATAATGTTTGTGTACTCAAAACGACAGGAAAATGGTCGCTTCCGTAGGGATTATTTAGAACTTTTCATTGGAGTAATGGTACAAGTGAAGGAGATGCGATGCTGAGATCTATGGAAGAGTAGGTTTTGTTGGCAAGGTTATAATATGTTGCCTCTTTCCTATTCAACAGACAGGCGCCGGAGGAAAAAAGGAACTGTTCAATGAGACGACCTCGTGCGTCGCAGCGAGAATCACCCCATAGATTGCTATGAGCATTCAAGTCCCCAAGGACCAGATAAGGTTCGGGTAGTTGGTCTATTAAGGACTCGAATTCTCGTTTTCCAAGACGGTGGTGGGGGTGTATGTACAGAGAGCAGATGGTGACGAGCTTGTTGAAAAGAACTGCTAGAGCAGCCACTGCCTCTATTGTTGTTTGCAGTGGTAAATGTGTGCATGCTACTTTTTGATTAACAATAATGGCTACACCGCCGGATGATGCCGCAGCATCATCTCTGTCCTTTCGGAAGAGAACATACCGACGCAAAAAATTCGTGTTTTTAGATTTTAAACGAGTTTCCTGTACACACAGCACTTTCGGCGAATGTTTGCAAAAGAGCTCTTGAACATCATCGAGGTTTCTAAGGAGTCCTCTGACGTTCCAATGTATTGTTTGTGTTGCCATATTGGAGGTAACGTAGTGCTGTGTGTAAGGAACAATGGGTGTGTCTGCTTCTTAAGCTAAGCGTTAAGACTCAAAGAACAGGGCCGTCGCCGGGCCCCGTTAATAGCTTTTTATTTCTTTTGGCGCGCTCCAGGGAGCTACGCCCATCTTTCTGCACCAGGGGTGCCGTGGTGTGCATTGCCTCCTCAGAGGCACTGCGTGCCCGCATTTGCGAGCTGATGTTTTGGGCTTGGGACCTCGCCTGGTGAGACGAGGCCTTCATATCGGCCGACCTTGGAGTCTCCTTCACCTCGGGGGGCGAAACCTTCGGTCCTCTTGGGCTAGAGGTCGAAGGAACCTCCTTTGGTGCTGGGATACCCTGGCCGCTGCAAGAGCTTGCAGCGGCCTTGGTTGTCGCCGTGGGGACGAGTGGCAGGGCAGCCTTGGCTGTTCCCGCCGTGGGTGGGGGCATTGGTGACCGCCTGGGCACACTGTGCCTGGCATGGGCAGTTGCCGCAGGCAGTTGTAGTGCTGCCCCCTGTTTCACTACATCGACAAACGATGGTTTGTTTGTGAAAAGACCAGATACTTGTTGACGGGCTTCTCGGAAAGTAATGTTTTGTGTGATTTTGATTGTAACAATTTCTTTTTCCTTTTTCCATGCTGGACAGGTTCGGGAGTATGCGGGATGGGCACCATCGCAGTTTGCGCAGTGGGCCCCATCCTCCACCTTACACTCGTCCGTAGCGTGTCCTGTGGTGGCGCACTTTCCGCAGGTGAGTTGGCCGCGGCAACTCTGAGAGCCGTGACCAAAACGCTGGCATTTGAAGCAACGTCATGGGTTGGGAATGTAAGGTCTCACATTCAACTTCA
Organism: Rhipicephalus annulatus; assembly: GCA_013436015.1. NCBI lineage: Eukaryota > Metazoa > Arthropoda > Arachnida > Ixodida > Ixodidae > Rhipicephalus > Rhipicephalus annulatus. The sequence continues at coordinate 49,964 of WOVY01006412.1, read as the reverse complement.
AGTATCCTGTTTCGAGATGTTCAGGCAGGGTGCTGGTGCAAAATGTCACAATTATGTGTTTTGTTGGGATTTCCTTCTTATCACGCTAATTTTAATTCTTTGTACTTGTGTCACCTGCTGGTCCTTCCAGTCCTCGAGGAGCTCACCTTCAGTCAGGTCAAGCAAGTCTTGATCAGATACAACGCCTCGGGAAGTGTTGAGTGAGCGGTGTGGTGTAATTGAGATATGTGTGTTTCCAAACGATTCTAGTTTTGAGAGGTTTTTATACTGGCTCTGACTTTTTACCTCGAGGAGGAGATCCCCACTGGCCATTCTTGTAGCCTGGTAACTTGGTCCAAGTGTAGTGGTGAGGCATTTGGAAATAACGAAAGGCAAAATAGTTCTGGCGTTCTTTTCAGCGGTTTCACAATGGATTACGTGGTAGCGGGGAAAGGTTTCTTTCGATTTGCTGAAATAATTGCAAAAGTCTTCGGTGCGCCCTCTCTTCGGGAGAGGACGATCGTGCAATGAAGGGAGAGAAGAAAAAGCCATAAACTAAATGTGAGTTCAGCAGCCATGCCAGCCGCCCACCATGGAGCCCAACACGGGGACGTGACAAGTCCTAAATTTATATGAGGCATGTCAACGTCAGCTGTACACAGCCGCTATAACCAAATGTATTGTGCCCAAGACAGAGCACATACACGAGGTTAACCCTTGCCGCCAGGAAAAATCGGAAGTAAATGGAAGAGAGAAGAAGACAGGATAGATTTAAAGACGAGAAAAGACTAAGATGTAGAGAGAGAGAGAAATAGGAAAAGGCGACTACCGATTTCCCCTGGGTGGGTCAGCCCAGGGGTGCCGTCTACGTGAAGCCAGGGCCAAAGGGGTGTGTTGCCTCTGCCGGGGGGCCTTAAAAGTCCAATCACCCAGCATTGGCTCAACCCCCAGGATTCCCTTTTCCCCGAACACGGCAAAGCCACGCACGGCTAGGCGTGGGAGGGAGCCGAAACTCCCCCGTTAGCTCTGGTCCGTGGTGTCGCTACACACCAAACGCCTACTTGCGCAGGCGCCCCTGCGGTGCGATGTCAGTGTTGTCGCTGTATCTGCTCTTGATCAAAGCGCAGTCTCACGGTCACCCAGCTCAGACGATGGTATGTTTCGAAACATGAATGGATCGGAGCTGTCGCCTCACCAAGCCGACGCTCTCTGCCAAGTTTGGACCTCATACAGTGACATTTTCGACACCGACGATCGTCCCTTGGGCCAGACTAAAATTGTCACTCACCGAATCAACACTGGTGACTCTGCGCCCATTCACCGTCGGCCATACCGCGTGTCAGCATCTGAGCGAGAAGTGATTCAGAAAGAAGTGGCCAAAATGCTTACGAAAAACGTAATCGAACCATGAACGAGCCCTTGGGCATCTCCCGTGGTATTAGTAAAAAAGAAAGACGGCTCATGGCGTTTCTGCGTTGATTATCGCCACCTCAACAAAATTACCAAAAAAGACGTGTACCCTCTACCACGCATTGACGATGCCCTTGATTGCCTTCATGGCGCCACCTTCTTTTCATCTCTCGACCTCCGATCTGGCTACTGGCAAATTGCTGTAGATGACATGGACTGAGAAAAGACCGCCTTCGTTACCCCTGACGGCCTTTACCAATTCAAGGTCATGTCATTCGGGCTCTTCAACGCTCCAGCGACATTCGAGAGAATGATGGACACGCTCCTACAAGGATTTAAATGGTCGACATGTTTGTGTTACCTGGACGACGAGATCATTTTCTCACCTACCTTTGCAACCCACCTTGAACGCCTTTCGACCATTCTATCCATATTTCGACGGGCCGGCCTGCAGCTCAATTCCTCCAAGTGCCACTTCGGTCTTCGTCAGATTACCGTATTGGGACACCTTGTTGACGCTGCCGGCGTACGGCCAGACCCGGCGAAAGTACGCGCTGTAACAAACTTCCCAGTCCCACGCTCTCTTCATGATGTTCGCAGTTTTGTGGGCCTCTGCTCCTACTTTCGCCGGTTCGTGAAAAACTTTGCGGCACTCGCACGGCCACTCACCGACCTTCTCAAACAAGACGTCCCATTTTCTTGGGGCCCTCCTCAAGCTGACGCCTTCTCTCAGCTAATCACCGCTCTAACGACACCTCCTATTCTCGCACATTTCGACCCCGATGCTCCCACAGAAGTGCGAACAGACGCGAGTGGTCACGGAATTGGTGCAGTTTTGGTGCAAATTCAGCGGGGCAACGACCGTGTTATCGCGTACGCGAGCCGTCTGCTTTCTAAGTTTGAACGCAATTATTCTATAACAGAACAGCAATGTCTCGCTCTTGTTTGGGCGGTTTCGAGATTCCATTCTTACTTGTATGGCCGCCCTTTCCGTGTCATCACAGATCATCACGCGCTGTGTTGGCTTTCTTCTCTGAAGGACCCCACTGGACGACTTGGTCGTTGGGCATTACGCCTACAGGAGTATTCCTACTCGGTTGCTTATAAGTCTGGACGTCTCCATCTGGACGCCGATTGCTTATCCCGCTACCCTGTTGATCAGCCCGATGAACCAGACATCGAGCCTAGCCTCAGCGTCATGTCAATGTCCCAGTTTCTTCAGATTGGTGATGAACAACGTCGTGATGCTTCTCTGCGACAACTTATTGACCGTCTCGAATCTGCTCCGAACGACACGTCACTTCGCATGTACGTCCTCCTGAATGACACGCTGTACCGTCGTAGCCTCCAGCCCGTTGGCCCTGAGCTCCTTCTTGTCGTGCCGAAAAATTTGCGTTCAACCGTGCTGCACGAGCTTCACGATGGACCAACTGCTGGTCATCTGGGTGTATCTCAGACGTACGACCGCGTGCGTCGCCGCTTCTTTTGGCGTGGTCTCGCCCGGTCTGTTCGCCGTTACGTGTCCTCCTGCGATAAATGCCAACGCAGGAAGCGACCTACTGCGCCCCAGGCTGGACTTCTTTAACCGATCTCCATCCCAACCGAACCTTTCTTTCGTGTTGGTATAGACCTTCTCGGTCCTTTTCCCGAGTCGAAATCGGGCAACAAGTGGGTCGCTGTTGCTATAGACTACGCGACTAGGTATGCCATCACTCGAGTGCTCCCCACCAGCACCGCTACTGACGTTGCGGACTTTTTGCTCCACGACGTCATCCTACAGCATGGCGCTCCTCGCCAATTACTCACCGATCGTGGCCGCGCATTTTTGTCCCGTGTGATCGACGATCTTCTGCGCTCTTCCTCGACGCACCACAAGCTGACCACTTCCTACCATCCCCAAACAAATGGCCTTACCGAACGGCTAAATCGGACCCTAACGGACATGCTCGCGATGTATGTGTCCTCCCACCACCATGACTGGGACCTGGCGCTACCTCACGTGACCTTCGCGTACAATTCTTCGCGCCACGACACCACTGGTTATTCACCCTTTTATTTGCTTTATGGCCGTGATCCGACGTTACCACTCGACACCTTACTTCCAACCACTACAACGCCGTCAACCGAATATGCACGCGACGCTATTGCTCGTGCCGACCACGCACGTCAAATCGCCCGCTCTAGACTTTCGGCTTCGCAAGCCATCCAGAAAGCCATCTACGACAGCCGGCATGCTGACGTTCACTTCTCACCCGGTTCTCTTGTTCTCCTGTGGTGCTTAGTTCGTCGAGTTGGCTTATCAGAGAAGTTATTGTCTCGCTACATGGGTCCTTACCGTATCATACGCCAGGTAACCGACGTCACCTATGAGATCATTCCTGCATCTGAGACCACAAGCCTGCCTGCAACCACACCCAGTGATGTTGTGCACGTCAGCAGGCTAAAACCTTACCACTTGCCTACTGAAGACCGTAGTTAATGTGCACCAAGACGGCGCTTTTACCGCCGGGGGAGAGGGGCTAATGCTACGTAGCTGACGTATCAGCGGTGAAAAGACGACAACGAGGAAGTGGTCTGTCGGTTGCGCGTGCTGCTTCCATCTTAGTCGACGCCATACGCATCATTTTGAATATAGATTTTAAATAGACACACCTCGTGTCATTTTTACGTAACAATATTTCAACAAGTGGCAAACACTGTGGCGTGCATTCCTGCAACGTCTGTACCTCCACAGAACTCGTTTGCTTTCTTTAAAGCTCTGGGTAGGCACTCTTGCATCCACATCGAAGTGTCTTACAGCCATTCTCAATTTCCAGATAGGCGGAGAGCTATAGCAATGAATGTAAGGCGTACCGTTGTCACTTTATATTGGCAAGATTCTTACCCCCGGCATCTAGCGGAAAATCTTTTTTGATCGTGCGCTGCAGCATATCCCATAGGAATGCCGCGTCCGAACACTACAGGAATACATGTTCAATGGTCTCTTCATTTCTGCATAATATACAGTGTGCTACAGGGATCAAAAGAAAAAAAAATATTAACTTTCCAATACTTGACTGTCAACGTACCATTGTGTAATTTAAACAAATTATTAAGACCAGGAGGTAATGGCATAGTCTTTAGGCGCTTTAATACGTTGTGATCGTGGCTTACTCGGTAAAGAGACCGGTACAAAGGCATGGGCAGCACCACATTTCGAAGATACTTGTACTGTTTTTTGTGGTTGACTTAACCGAAGTATTCGACAAAAAACCGCTATGACAGAAACCTAAAGGAGAGCACAATTTCACGAAGAAAGCCATAAAGTGCGCAAGAACGGGTTTCGCACGTCCCTCGACAAAAGAAATAGATCGAGGACTTGTCTAAAAACAGATGAGTCAAGCCAAGCCATTCATTACGTACTCCAAAAAATAAATTTTTACGACTTGGCCTCTCCCATGACGACGCCTTTACGAACACTTCCAACACATGGTGAAATCTTCGGAGTTTAGCCCTTGAACAATGTAAGACTAAAAGAATATACTCAATCTTACTCATTAAGAATATATTGCATATTGTGACTTTTGAAAGCATCGTCCGATTCCTGTCGTTAAACTTATTTACTCTCCCCCGCAGTGCATCCACCTCGCTCCTGCAGAATTAATCACTGTCTCTGTAGCATTCAAAGGGAGCACCCAAGTATTTCACCTGGTTCGTAAGAAAAGACGTGTTCACAAAAGTGTCAGTTGTTTCAGGCCAATCGCCGGGCCACAAGCCAAGGCATTTGCTCCAGTTTATCGAGCTACCGCTGGCAGCGCAGAAACTTTTCTCGCCTTTTACTGCCTACGGTAAAATGTCTGAATCAGTGCAAAACGTAGCAATATCGTCCGCATGAGCCTACAGTCGGACATCTACTCCGAGCAGGTTAAACCCGCGGATGCAGTCTCTCTCTGTGACACTCAAGCAAAAAGTATCTGTGTATAAAGAAAACAATAGCGGCGAGAGAGGGCAACCCTGACAGAGCTTGTTGGCTCGTCAGGGTTGACTCGTAGCTTGTTGGCTCGTGGTCTGAATATGGTTTTTGTGACGTCGCACGACACCCCTGTCCGTGCTGACCGACCAACACCGACGACCTACTTCTTTGGTGATGGTTCCTTTCATCCATGCCGGGTCGCCTAGGAAGTTCTTCTCGTAGACTATTTGATTTTTGCGAATGCGCCGTTCGTTCTTTCCTTCTTCCTTTGTGATCTGTGAGGTTGAGGGCTTCAGATATGTCAATGCGGTCAGAAGTTCATGAACAAACATTATCATGGCGGGTGTTTTCTTTGTGCCCACATGCGTTGCCATGTGCTGCTTTAGAAGAAAACGCAAAAGTCAGTAGGCGATAGGGACGTCTTTCTCTTTCACAAGCGCTTGTTTGAGTTCGAAGACCATGTGTTCAACTTGACCATTCGTGGCAGGGTGGTACGGAGCGCTCGTGACATGTTTCTCTCCATTTCGTTGGAAAAATTCTTCCTTTTCGACCAAGCCGAAAGACGGCCCGTTGTCAGTGACTGTTTTGTGCGGTACATTGATGGTCGCAAAAAGATTTCTGCATTTATTCATTAGGAGTTTTGACTGAATGCTCATCCATTGTCGTACTTCAAGCCATTTGCTGAATGAGTCAACGGCAAGCATGAACATGCTGCCCTCAACGGGTCCTGCGAAATCCACGTGGATTGTATCCCATGGTTGTACTGCTCTTGGCCATTCTGGAAGGGGTGCCTTCGCAGATGCCCTTCGGTTTTCCTGGCATGGTCCGCATTATTGGGCAGTCTTTTCTATGTCTTTGCTGAAGCTGGGCCACCAAAGGTACCCTCTAGCATAGGCCTTCATATGAACAATGCCCCTGTGCCCTGAGTGAATAATTTCAAAGCTGCGGTGCGAGCCGTGATTGGAATCAGTATATACTCGTGAGCCCCCGAGTAAGCATTCTTGGAGCGTCGACAGCTCGGGTGCTAGTTTGACATAAGGTCAGAAGACATCGCCTTTCATTGCACGTAGCTTTCCTGGCTGGGCTGCCTGAATAACTGCTGCGAGAGTTTTGTCTTCGCGCGATTGCTCTGCAATGCGCTTGGGTGAAAGTTTGGGGCCAATCGCACATTATAGCATCAGAACATTGCCGGGCGGGGCTCATCGTCATCTCCTTGCAGGGGCAGCCGGCTGAATGCATCTGCGTTCTGGTTTTGACTGCCTTTTCTGTAAACGAGGTCGTAGTCGTAAGCAGACAGCTTCTGACACCATCTGGTAGTTCGTGGTGACAAGACCTGTGGGAGCGGCCTTTTCGGCCTGAGGATGCTTAGTATAGCGGCTGGTGATCAGTTGTGATAGTCACATGTATTCCAGTTATATACTTCTGAGAAGCATCAACACCGAATATCACGGCAAGTACCTCCCGGTCTAGTTGTGCATACTTCCGTTCTGACTTCCCGAGTGTTCGTGACGCGAAAGCAATAGGTGCTTCTGCTTCTTTTTCATCCACTTGCGATAAAACAGCGCCGGCACCATATAGTGACGCGTCGCATGATAGGAGAATGGGTTTGCACTCGTCATAGTGAGCAAGCACTGTGCTGTCGCAAATGAGTTTTTTCAACTCTTCGAGTGCCTTTTGGTGCTCTTTCTCCCATATCCACTGGGTTTCTTTATGTAAAAGCGTGTACAATGGCGAGGCTACTGTCGCTCTGTCCTTGAAGAAGCGGTCGTAGACAGCAAAAAAGCCTAAATATGCTTGGAGCTCAACTCCAGTTTTCGGCGCTGAGGCATTCATGATGGCTTTAACATTCTGTCCAGTCGTATGTACCCCTTGTTCATCGATGCGATGTCCTAGAAACTTCCCATGTTTGTCGCCAAATCGACACTTGTCTTTCTGTGGGCGCAGGCCCATATTACCCAGTCTTGAAAACACCTGGTCTATCCGTTCCTTGTGTTGATCTGACGTTTGTCCGCAGACAATTATGTCGTCGAGATACACGCTGTTGCCAGTGATTCCGGCGAGAGTTGTCTCCATGTATTTTTGGAATATTGCTGGTGCTGCTGAGATCACAAATGAAGGTCTCTTGACTGCATACAGTTCATTTATTGTATTCACGGCTAAAATCGTTGCTGTGTTTTCAGTGACCAGAAGGTGCTGATAGGCTTGAAATAGAGCAAGCATTGAGAACAATCTTCCACTTCTGAGAGTTGACATTACCTCCTCAGTAGTGAGAAGCGGGTAGGCCGTTTTCATGGACGCTGCATTTACCTGTGCTTCTATAGTCACCACACAGTCTTAACAATTCGAACTTCTTCCGCACCAACACCAAGCGTGTTGCCCAATCCGAGTGTTGCATTGGTTGCAGAATGCCTTGTTGCCTCAAATAGTCTAATTCTTCCTTCACAGCTGCTCTGAGCGCAAGAGGAACTGGTTGCGCCTTACAAAAGCGTGGTGGGACGTTTTGGTCTCGGTCTATGTGAACTGGTGGTCCCTCGTAGTTTGTGATGTCTTGATTAAAACACATGCGCGCTTTTCTTATAGGTAGTGCAGCACTGCGGACTATGTGTGCATTGCACCATCCGTTTGGTTCACGCCTTGCGGACGGATTTCGAGAGTACTGAACAAATTACGGCCCAGAAGGTTGCATCCGTTACCTTCCATGACATGCAATGGCAGAACGTAATCTTTAGTCTTGTGCCACACTTGTACTTGAGCAGTGCCAACGAGGCTCATGTGCTCTCTCGACCACGTGTGCAGATTTAGTTTCGAATGGGCTAGTGGCGGCGGCTTTGTAGGCCAACTTTTGTCGTAAGTTTCCTTGCTGATTAGCGAATACGCTGCCCCAGAGTCAACTTCGAGCTCCAAAAGCTTGCCATTAACGCGTAGCGGCACCATGAACTTCGTACAAGCTTGTAGGCTTTTTACTGTATCAAGGCCCCATGTTGACTTGTCTCCATGTTCTTGCATGCTTGCAGGTTTCGGCTCCACTTGATGCGTAGCAGTTTTCCATTGCTTTTTTTGCGATACAAGCTCTTTCATTGTACCCCATTTTCTTGCAAAAGTTGCATGAGAAATTCCGGAACTTGCACTGACCCGAATCGTGCGAGCCGTCGCATCTGTAGCAGTGTGTCTTGCATGGAGTGTGCTGCTTTTCTTTCGCGCCTCTTTTCTTCTGGCTTGTTTGGTCAATTCTAACTTTTCCTTTTCAAGCTTGATGCTCTTCTGCTGCAGGGATGCGCTTTCCGCCCTCTCGGCGAGGTCGAAAGCTTTCTGGAAGGCAAGGTCCCTCCCTGCGAACAGACGCAGTTGAACGAGCTCTTTTCGGATACCGCAGACGAAACGGTCGCGTAAATTGATATCCAGGGGGAGCGCGGTGGCTGCGGCCGTTGTAGTCACCGTCGCCTCGGCCGCAGGCATTGCCCTGACGCCGAAGTTACAAGCCGCGGCGATTTTGCGTGAAGAGGCACCGTAAACAGCAATGGACTCACTTGGCTGTTGGTCGCGTCTTTAGAATTTGCAGCGACAGTAGTGCTCAGTTGGCGTTGGTCGTAATGTTCAGACAAGGTTTGGACGATCTATTCATACGGCACTTCTCCTGGGCTTTTTGGTGCTATCAGTGCGCGGGCGGTATCAAATGTCTCCGCCCCGCACAAAGTAAGGAGCAGGGCTCGCTTCATGTCGTCGGCTGTGATGGAATTCGGCACGAAGTAGAATCTAAGCCATCGAATCTATGACGTCCAGGCCTTCCCTGAGAATGGCTCGATGAAATTTTGAAGAAAGTGGACCAGCGGAAGTGGACCACACACGTATTATCAGTGGGTTTACGTTTCCCTCGTCGCCAGTGCTGTATACGTCTGTTCGTTTCACTTATCAGAAGCACACTGTGGATACATGAAGGCAGTGGTTCTGTTTTGGGGGGAGAGGGCAGCGTGCCTTCGGCGCATGCGCTGCCGCTCAGCGCTCTGACGGTGGAATCTCGTGTGGCCCAAGCCGTAACCCGAGCAAAATACTGAATCCAATACTCACGAACACGTCAAATGGCATAATCGACGACTATAAAACGCCCGATTGCTACAATGATAAAAGGTTATTATTAATAAGAATACAGTGGGAATGAAAAGCAGATGATTATACATGTGAGATATTGATGTAAAACAAGCAAATAAAAAAGTAAATACATTTTCTAAAATACTTTACGTTATTAAAAAGAAAACATTTCTTAAGACTACACACAAAATGGAATGGCATATTTGCATTGAAACCTTCTAAAAATTTTAAAAGTAAGCAAACGAATCGAAAGGAGAATAGGAAATAACCCAAAATACTAGCAATAATTAAAAGAGTAGGTGACCTCCTCTCTAAATATTTCAACTAAGTTCACGTGATCCAGAATGCACAACCAAATTTCGTGCAGCACCCCGTCGAAGGCTTTCTCGAAGTCGATTTGGAGTGTCGCCATCGGCGTGCCCAATGCGTCGAAACGTTAGAAATTACTCCTTGGTACATGTACAATAGTGAAGATAGTTCGGCCTTTAATCCCACACGTCTGATGCGGGCCCACAATTTCGGAAAGGACTGTTTGCAGCCTCTTAGCTAAGATTTTCATGAATATTTTGCAATCTGTATTAGGGAGGCGAATCGGGCGGTAAGAATCAACTTTGTGCAGTGCAATTAGGTCGTCTGATTTCGGTACTAGAATGGAGTAGGAGGTTAAAAACGACGAGGCGATACTTTCAGCTCAAACGCCTCATTGTAGACGTCAGCTAAGGCTGGTGAGATTGCTCCTTTGAAAGATTTGTAAAAGACAGAAGTCAGACCATCAGAGCCAGGGGACTTCCCCGCACGCATGATTTAAATAGCACTTTTAACACCCTCTTCCGTAATGAGTTCTTTCAACATTTTTTAGGATTAGAATCAGTGTTAAAACCCATTTTAATCGTTCAACGTCAACAGTGCAAGCGGAGAATAAATCACTGAAGCATAGAATAATGTATAAAAAAATCGGCAGATCCCACGTACCTGGTAATCCACTATGCGAAACATGTGGAAGAAAGGTCACCGTGTTGCAATTCTTTTTATTGAGTGACACGTCATGAAATGACGCTAAATTAATGTACAAATGTCGCACACACCGTCATATGCCGAAGAGTTGAAGATGTTTATAGAATCAGTTGTTAGCACTTTGCAACTTGTAATTGGTTGCAACTGGTACATGCATATTAGCAACACAAGAAGCTGATATGAAGCGCTGATGTTCGCGAAGATGCTTGCCCTGGACAATGCTACATAAATCAACTTCAGCGCATGGCAACTAACCACATCTGACGTTAACCTGACGTGACGGCTGTATCAAAATAGTACATATGTAATGTTTATAAAATTGGGTAGGCAGCACTGAAACCACTATTGACGTTTCACGAAGATTAGCCTCTATTCGAAAAGTAGTTCCGAGACCTCGCGTAGCTCCGTGGTAAAATGCTTCATTGGCACCCTGCTTGGGTTCGATTCCAGCTGGGACTCGTCGGGTCGATGCTACCAACGTCCAGCATTTGTTAACAATTGCGCGTTAAAATTGCCCATGTGCGTTCTCGTCGTTCCTGCAGGGTGTCAATCACCTGTGGCAAATGCCCACATACCAGCGGCACATACCCGCCCGTGAGTATGTGCCACTGTCTGGAAGGAAGTGTTTGACGACGTACGCAACGGCATTGTGACATTACTCATGTCTTGACAAGCGCATCGTATTCGTCAAACCATCTTCCCTCTCATGCTAATTTTGGTTCACGCCAAGTAAATGGGGTGACCGGGACAGCACCCAAACGTAAGCGGCTAGATAGAGATATAGATAGATAGATACGCTCAATGTCGCCGAAGTGCGCTAAGAAATGATTCGCATTTAAAAGGAGAGGGCACTCCCATAGGTCACTGCATGCGGCTGATTTGATTTCGCAGCGCTCTAAACAGTCATGGGAACCTTTCGCCGCCTCATAGTAGGCAGACCGCAGAAAAGGATGTCTTAAAGACTGTTTTCTAGCGATCAGGATGGTTATATAGCCTCCGAGACCGCTTCTAGGTGCGTGCTAGTCTCTGAGGCCATACTTCGGTTTTTTTAACGCGCCACTTGCGTGTTTCGATTATCTTCGTGTAAGCTGAACCGCCGGTGTGGTAAGCACACAATACCACTGTGTGTCTACGCACACATTTCAAATAAAACATGAGAACCTGTTACAGGAGCGAAAACTTTTATTTTCAATTAATAATCCTGGTACTTCCGTGCCCACTTTTTGATGTTTGATGAACGCGGGTACGAAGGGATCGATTCATCGCACTGCAAGACACGAAAATACAGCTTACATATCCAGAGTATAAATTAGATACAAGAAATAAACATTTAGACAACATTATTAGAAAACCAACCGAACAGTATAACTACAATAAATGCTCACAATTACATACGGTGCATAACGCAGAAAGGTAGTAGTCGCCGCAACACTTGACTTGAATCGGAACACTTGCATTATTCGTACAAAGAAAAAAAAATGTCTGTGAAGTTTTTTTTGTCGCCTTCGCACAAATGTTTTCCTACGCACTTCACATCACTTTTTGGCGAAAAACAGTCACAAGCAGTTGCCGCTGCAAAAACGAAGCAATTCGAGGTGTCATGCAAGCTGCTACCGAGGCTCACCAAAAAATTACGCCCTAGCTTTAGCTAGCAAATGTTTTCTACAGATTCACAACTTCTCGCTCATTGCGCTAGTTAGAGCTTTAAGCAACCTACGAACGCCACGAATAACGATACTAAACATAACAGCACTTTTACCACAATCACACATGCACTGCATTCGAATTCATGTGCCGGCACGGCACAAAGAAGGCCCAACAATGCCAGCGGCGACTCACTTTCTTGAGACAAGAAACGATTTTTTCGCAAACGTGCTGCGCGGAATTCCAAACGGTTTTTTTTTCGTGTGAAGCAATCTACGAGAATATTACGCAAAGCTAAGAGCACAAAAAATAATCACAGCATATCTATGGAGTGATCGATGATGAGTGGGGTGAAGCTTCGAAAGGATTTATTGGCAAACCGTGAATCATCCTCTGGCCACGTCCATCCACCCGTCCGTCTGCCCGTCCGTCTCTCCATCCATCTGACCGCATGTCTGCCCATCCGTCTGTTCATCTAATGAACACTCCGTGTACTGCCATCTCACACATTTTCATCATATATTCATCATATAGAAGTACCGCCATCGAGAATTCCAATGACTAAAACGAGAGGTGGCTACCAGGTCCCGGAAACTTTCAAGTTCAAGCGATCACTATAAGGGGCGAAAAAATTAACCGCAGTGCGTTTCTGTTTCAAACACCCAGAGTGGATCTACCAACCTCTCTCGCCACTCGCGCTATTGCACTTTTTTGTAGGGGCGCCCTCGTCGGGGCCAAGTTGTAATTTTAAAATGGTCAAATACTACATCTTTGCGTACCGCCACGCATAAAAAACAACTTCCTCTTATAGTGCGTAGTTTTAATTAAACATGTGCTGCGTCATTTATTTTTTGTAATTAGTTTTCGCTCCAGCTGACTCGAGGTCAGGAGCAGCCTATTGACATCACTATCCTCATTTCAAAGTCTGCGGCGGCCAACGGTTACGACGGCAGGTAACGGCTCGCAGTACGTTCGGATGTGTCTCGGACTGTTTCGTTTCGCTGTAAATATTTAGAGCCTCTGCCGATCGACACACTCTTTCTCGTTCTATTTATTTCGACTCGTTCAAATGCTTTCGCGAAGAGAATTCGAGAGACTTCCGGGGAACGAAGCCACCGTTGAAGCGTTCATCGGAATAACACCCGTTGCAAGCCCGGGCCGGTGAGTAGAAACCACTTCCGTTTTTTAAGGACGGTTCTTTGCGGAGCTAGTTGGTTAATTTCAACGTATGTACTTTTTTTTGCCAATGACTGCGTAGGCGTCGTACGGTGGCAGCGCATTGCAATATCAAAGTTTAAAATTGTTTAACGTCTTAATAACCGGAAAAAACATGCGTTACTTGCGGCGTGGCTTCACGTGGGAACGACTCGCTGACTCAATAGTTAATCTGAAATTTTATCACCAGGTAACACCAACTAGGCCGTTGTAATGAAGTAAGGCAAATAAATTCCATTCGACACACACGTTTGTTTGTAGCTAGCCCATATATTAGTGCAAAACACCCACTAGTTAATAGTTTACCGTAGTCGCGTTTGAGAAACATCACATAATAATGGGTCTGGTCTTGCTATAGTGTGACAAAAAAAGTCACATAAATGAGAAAACCTCTTTTACTGTCACATCCTCCTGGTCCACCTGACATGGAAGCAGCTGTGTACAATGGGCAAGGAACGTGCTACATGACATGCCTTGTGAAGAAGCAGCCCTGAGTGATACACGTGTTATGAGGTATCATTACATATATGTATAAAATACTGTTGTGCACTAGTTAACTGAGTTTATTTGTTTGCTTTGTAAAATTTCATGCATTGATATCTGGTGATGTTACTTGTTTTTCCAGACTGCCATGCAACGACAGGATGACTACCCCCGAATGTCCACTCGGCAAGCACGTTCAAACATCTGAATGTCCATTAAAACATCTCATCTCGAACCTCACACATGTAATGCTGTTTATGTGAATGTTTTACCGCGCATATCGTGGAGGGGTGCTTAAGATTGGCCACAAGCATTGGCTGTCTACCGTGGCATGGAATCTACACTTTAATAATATTGAAACTGTAACCCTATTAGTTAGATTGTGGGGAACTGCTGAGCCTAACAACACACTGTTTGATCCCAGCCACAGTGGCCATATTTTGATGGGGGTGAAACGCTAAGACCCTTGTGTGCTTAAGGGTTTGTTCGATTCACCTGCACCACATGATGCATTTTACAAAGGGCTGCATGCTGTGTTGCGGGCTGGCTGGTCCCGACGAAGCAGGAGAAGAAGCAGGTGGAGAAGAAGCAGGAGGAGACGAAGCAGGTCCCGACGGAGACGTACGCGGCCGGCGGGGACGCCGACCAGCCCGAACACGCGGGTTGGCGCGAAACGCCGAAGGAAAAGTACAACAACCGCACTCCATGGTTACCCAACACACACTGCCTTTATTTTACAGTCGCCTTGAAATCCTAGATGCCAGAGCGGCGCCCCCTGGCATCCTCACATGTCAATCCGAAACCGATAAGCGGTCGTGGCAGCAGGAAGTCGAGTCCACTGAGCAACGTTCTTCCTTTGCGCAGGTGCTGACTTGTGCATATCGTGACAGTTGTCTGGTTCGGCTCTTCGGGCTATCGGGATATTCTCTGGATTTCTTGACCCGTCTACTTGGAATATCTGGTCAAGCAACGTCACTACCCTGTCGCTACAGCCACAAAGAACGAACTTTCTGCGCAAGCACGGACTGCGAGGACACCTACCGGAGACACTACTTAGGCTCAACACTGTGCTCGTGTGGCCACATTTTGGCAGTGGCGGTCGTGGCAGCAGGAAGTTGAGTCCACTGAGCAACGTTCTTCCTTTGCGCAGGTTGGTTGTGCATTAATTGCACCGCTGATTTTTGCTTCTACTTTTGTTGTCGCGACTGCTGCTGCCAGTGGTTATTGTGCTGTAGTCACTGTTACGTTTATATGATGCCGTCAAATGCTGAGCTGTCACGCGAAGTGCAACAGCTTCGAGCCGAAATTGAACAGCTTCGTGAAAGTGTCTCTGCCATCAGCACTTTTTATGAAGAAATGAAAAAGAAGCATGAGCTCACCTCAGCCGAAAACAAGTCTCTTCAAAAATCAAATGATGAACTGGCTGCTAAACTGGCTGACATGGAACAGCGTTCGCGACTTAACAACGTTGAGATGAAGGGTGTGCCATTAAAAAATGGGGAGGATTGCGCCACCATTCTTCAGAAAATGGGTGATGTAATTGACTGTCCCATAAAGAAGGATGATATCGACGCTGTGCATTGCGTGCCAGCAAAAAAGGACACGAACATAATCGCGAGGTTTTGTTCTCGGGTCAAGAAGGATGAATTTTTGCGTAAAGCACGCAGGGCACGTCTAAAAACCGAGTTACTCGGTTTTGCTCAGTCACAAGGTGCCAATGTGTACGTTAATGACCACCTCACACCCAACAACAAAAGATTGTTTGCACAAGTGCTCTCACTAAAGAGAGAAAAGCAATGGAAGTTTCTGTGGGTGGACAATGGTCGCATCAAGGTGCGAAAAACTGAGGACAGCCGAGTTCACGTCATCGCCAGCGTGCAGGACCTCTCAGTAATGAGAGAATAGCCACTGTTAATGACCAAAGCGACTGTTACCTAAAGAGAAAGATGGCAGACAAAGATTACGTGACACTCGAAAAATTAGGTGCATTACTTTCCACGAAAAAGAATGGCTTGTCCTTCCTTCATCTCAACGCACAATCTGCACGAAATAAAGAAGACCAAATAACCGCCCTTATTTCAACTATACGCTCTGAACCTCATGTTCTTATGATGACGGAAACATGGTACAGGGATGAATCTGAGGTTCTAAGATCACCCGGCTATGAAACCTTCTTTTTGAATCGCCCAACAAAAATAGGAGGTGGTGTTTTGATGATGGCTAAAAACTCAGTAAAATGTAGGCTGGTTCACGAGTTTTCGCCTGTCACTAATGCTTATGAAATATTGACTGTACAAAGTGACGGTTTTGTTTATGGTGTGTTATACCGCCCTCCTAGTGGTAACAAGTCGAACTTCTTAGTATTCTTAGATACATACTTGCGTTGGGTTGGAAACACTAGTAGTACACTAGTTCTTGCAGGGGATCTCAATATCGACGTTGCAAAGCCATCAGAAAGTCAGTTAGAACTCTGTCAAGTTATTGAATCCAATGGGTTTTCTAATGTTATCACCATCCCAACCCGCATTGACAAAAACACTGCGACATTAATAGATATGTTCATTACTAACATAGAAGCTTCGAAATGTTTGTCCGGCGTACTAAGCGCACCCATCAGTGACCACCTTCCTATCTTTATGCTGATAAACGAAACCGTAAACTGTGCGCCAGCCCAACTCAGAGAACCGTTAGTTATTCAAGATATTAATGAATATACACTGGCTGCATTTCGCAAGGAGATATTGTTAATCGATTGGTCAGGCGTGTATTGCGAGCAAGAACCTGAAGCCACCTATGAAATTTTCCATGACAAACTGATAAGGGTGTACAAGAAATGCTTTCCGTACAAACAGCTCAAGCATACGCGGAAAGCCAAAAAACCATGGCTGACTAAAAGTTGTCTTAATGAAATAAAACGTAAAAATAAATTGTTCGAAAACTTCCTGAAAAACAAGAATGAAGAAATGCTTAAACGTTTCAAAGCCCAGCAAAATAAAGTAAACAGCCTGTTGCGTTACATAAAGAGAACGTACTTAAACAGCATCTTCAACAAAGATGTAATAAATAAACAAGACTTGGCTTGGTCTAGACTAAACAAATTTCTTGGCCGTAACGGTGATGACTTCAGGCCTACTGAGCTTGTGATAGATGGTGACGTTATTTGTAAGGATGATTTAGCAAACTTATTCAATGACTATTTTGTATCTCTAGCAAAGGAACAGTACAATTCAGCTTGTACCACATATTTGTCTGACAGTATCTCTGAGAGCGCGTTTTTGGCGCCAACAACAGCTGGTGAACTTTCACATGCTTTTTCGTCTGTGAAAAACAGCACGTGTTGTGACGCATATGACATACAGATTAAGCCCATCAAACACGTATTAGATATCATTGCTGAATTATTAGAGCATATCTTTAATCTTGCTTTTTCCACCGGAATTTTCCCACAAAAGTTACAAGTTGCAAAAATGGTTGTGCTGTACAAAGGAGGAGATAAAAATGCACTAAACAATTACCGACAGATATCTATACTTCCAGTAATTTCAAAAGGTCTGGAAAAACTAATTCAAAAGCGTATGGTTTCTTTCCTAGATAAGCACCACATCATCACTCCTTCACAGTTTGGTTTCATCAAAGGCCGTACGACTGAACATGCTCTTTTAGAACAGAAAGAATTTATACTAAATGCTTTTGAACGCGAACTACACACTTTAGGCATTTTCGTAGACTATTCAAAGGCGTTCGACACAATAAATCACATTACGCTGCTAAAGAAGTGTGCACACTATTGATTTCGAGGTGTTTTCTTACAACTCATTGAATCATACCTAATGTATCGGCAGCAGGAAGTAGTCGTCGGCAATTGTACCTCCAATTTACTAAAAATTTCAGCGGGTGTACCACAAGGTAGCATATTAGGGCCTCTGCTTTTTTGTATATACATAAATGATATTGTAAAAATTGACACGTCTGTAAAATGTATTATATACGCTGATGATACAACCTTGCTTCTTACTGCTGAAAATTATACAAACTTAATTAATGACGCAAATGAGGTACTGGCGAAGTTGGCCACGTGGACATGCGTTAACTGTTTAAAACTTAACACATCAAAAACAAAAGCTGTATATTTCAGGCCGAAAAATAAACAAACCTCTTGTCATGTCCCATTAAAACTTGGCAGATAAGAACTTGAGATAGTACAGCGTATTAAGTGTCTGGGAATAATTTTCGATCAACACATGTCTTGGAACGCACACACTGAAAAACTATGTGGCACTATATCAAGGATTTCGGGCATATTATCCCGGGTGCGTTTCTCGCTACCTAAGGCAGTTAAACTTCTCATCTATAAATACCTGTTTTTATCTCACGTCAACTACTGTCATCTGGTTTGGGGTACGACAACTCTAACAAATATCCGCAAGCTGCACGTCATACAGAAAAGGACTGTTCGTGCCGTTGCAAATGCTCCATATCGCAGTCACACCACTCCCATATTTCACGACATGAAGCTGCTACCTCTACCTGAATACTACCGCGCAATGCTTGTGAAACGCTACCAGGCAGGATTCAAAGGCGACAACCTTTTAGGAACCATTGCCAACCTAAACCACAGCAAAGTTCTTTATAACACGCGTTTCAATCACACATGGCTTATCCCGCGCATGCGCACTAACTACAGCAAAGAAATGCTGCGCTTCCTCCTGCCGTTTCACTTGAATGCCATATCGTCTTCCATTTGAGTGACTGTTCTGATTGTAAGTGTACTAAGCGTATGGGCACATGCCCCATATATATTTTTTTACTTTGGTGCTAATCTTGCGATCTCCTTTTCTTGCATCGTTACACTCTCTTATTGATATCGTATGTGTAAGGAAATAATTACGGTCACTTCTTTGAGTTTATTACTTTTCAATCTTCATGCTTTATTATGCTTATGCTTTATTATGCTTATGCTTATTATACTTTATGCTTTATGCTTGCTCAAATTTCTGTACATTGTCACTGCAATAAAAGTGTTGCCTATGCTGCCCATTTGTAAGGGGTCGTGGTCCCAGTCAAGCCCATTAGAGGCTTTTTGACCATGGCCCTCAGCATCCCGAGTGTTGAAATAAAATAAAAATAAATAAATAAAAATAAATAAAAATAAAATAAACCCCAGGACACAACACTGCACCTCGCCATTCGTTTCAGTGGTGCAGCAATGGCATCTTCCAAATCGTGCCATTCATTTCAAAAAGCGCATGAGAGCTACAGCACCAAAACAGTTCATGACTTTCCTGTACCTTCTGCTCTGACGGCGCTGGTTTTGTGCGAATGCACCCACAGCTTAACAAAGAACATAGCATTAGACGTAGGTCTACTGTACCCACCTCTACAAATGCACCGTGTTTTGCCAAGATGTTTGCACCTCATTGAATTAAGCGAACACAAATAAGGATTCCACCGTGTCGGCACTTTGTCATTCACTTGTGATGCCGCACTGCTGAACTCGTGCTGCACAAGTTCTGAACTTCTCGTGCAGGGCTGTGAACCAGTTCCGATTGGTGCATGTGAACTAAACTGACCCTTAAAAGATGGACGCTCGAAAATATGAAAAAATTGTTAAGATAAGGTGTCAGAGCAAATGTTTCGACAAGCAGCCTTGTCTCCTGTGAGGCTACAATGTCATTTGTTTCAACCCCTGGAAGCCAGAATTAATCTAAATTTTCTCACTACTGTACGACTCACGATCACTTCATAGTTGGCATGTGAATCGTCAGAAATCAATAATTTCAAAAGGAACACCTTCGCTGTGAGGAGCATTAACAGGCTTTCCGACATTTAGTTGTGCTTTGTGACAGTTTACCAACAACACCCAGAACTGTTTTGTCCTAAATAACTGTGTTTGGCTCATACAAGTTTAAAAAATATGCACCGAAGTTCATAAGGCTGCACTCAAATGCTTTAGCTTTGCTCATATGTTCCATGGGCTCCTAAAATAATAAATCGTAAATGAGAAGAGCACTTGCAGCACAGATTTGTCAAAGACGTGAATGCTGTCGTGAAGAGCAAGATTGTGTTCATTGCATGTGGTACTGTCTTTTTTTCCATTATCAGAGAAATGCCCCAGATTTCTTTGAGCACATCTGCTTCTGTTTAAATTAAGTTGTCATAACTATAGTGCCTACCATTATGAAGCAAAATTCTGTGCACGACGGTCATGAAAAAAAAAATCTAGGAAATCGCACAGGTAGTCGAAACATACATGATCATGACTTATCCACAGCCACACTGCAAGATAGTACGTATTTCAAGTCCTAACCTCTAAAATTAGCAGGGAGAGAACAACTACAGCTTTCACGCACAAGCATACTGAAAAAGTGGGCACAATACCTAGTGTGTAATAAATGTGACCTTTATTGATCCTAATTTGGACAGATTCACATCATGTACCGCCAATTGATTTCAGGAGTGCTTGCTTGTAAGAAAGTGCTCAAGTTCTATCGATATGCCTATGCAAAAAAGAGACTGTGCTCAGATCTATGCAGATAGTGTACTGTAAGAGCACTAACAAAGATGTACAAACAACAAATTTGTACAATGCATGCCTAAAGCTTATTTTCTTAGAATTGGGCCTTTACGATCTGTAAGCACACACCTCATAAGTGTTCCTTTAGCATGCATGTTCGCTGTATACTAAGTAGACCGCTCATTACCTGCGACGAGAAATCCTAGCTGTAGTAATTGTGTAACTTAACTCTAACAATAAATGTAGCAAGCCTGAAATATTTTTAGGCCCATCACCTAAATACGTATTACCTATGATATGGGCTCACGGCTGAGAATTAAAACTAGTGCCTACCCTGTCGACACGACGCGACACAGCGCAAAGGTGAAGTACTCAATGTAGCACTGATGAGCAAAAAAAATTCAGAAGTGCATGCATCCGCGATTGCTTATTTAACAAAGTTAGCAAGACTACATTGCTCCCACTGCGCGAGCTATCTATCGGCAATGTGCAAGTTTCCTTCCCGATTTCACATCATGCATTCACTTCACTTCCACATCAACACTACAGGGCAAGCGCCACATCTGACGGCAGAATCGGACCCTTGCTCTGAAACCACGCTATTAAATTCGAGCGCCGCAACACAATGAGAGCGACGTTCATTCAGCGATCTCGATATTCAGTTATATGCACATGCTTGTTAGCTTTCAAAAGTCTTTACATATGGGTTGAAAGCTTTCGATATGTATGAGTGACTTGTTTCGATCGGACCCGACCGTATACATTGATTGTACCGGGTTGGACACGCAAATAGCGATGCAAACCTTATTTGATTCACGTTTTTTTGCCAGTTGAGGCCAGCTAGATCAGCTGGCAATAAAACAGACGCGAAGTGCGATTTAGCAATGAAAAAAAAAACAAAGGAAGCGAGCAGCGCGAACCAGCCATGGGCCCCCCCACCTACAGCAAAAAAATGCGTGTGTGTATTGATGATGATTTTACCACCAGCGCCATCTCACCTCGCGGTATTGCAGTTCAGTACGCCGCCGCTACGTATTTGCATGTTATTTTGATACAAGAGCCCAAAGGTACAGTTTCCGTTCTCTAAACTGGTAGGTGTTCGGTGTGGCTACTACATACAGGAGATGCACGACCCACGCCTCAATGAGCTTCGCCCCTAAAAAGCTCTCTGGGCCGAACAGCACAATGCAAGAGATGTTAGTTTAAGTCTTCAATTACGAACACAATATGTACCTAACAAAGTATTGATGGCGTTCGTTCCTATAGCAGCAGCCAAGCTGAGTGGCACACGAAACAAGCGAAGAACACGAGGCACACGTTATAACACATATTTATTCGTTTTTTTCTGCGGATGTCCGTGCTTCTTGATTACCCTAATTGCTCACAACCATGGAGAGTGACAGCGTCGCCGTCGCGTCGACGCCATGTGCACTGTCTCTATAGCGTCCGACAAGCATCTGATTCATTGAAGTTCTTGCCCGACAAGGAGTACGCGAGACGATAAAGACAGATAACAAAGCCGCAATCACACCCACAAAACCATCTAAACGTGTAATGCACTAGAAAACGTACTGTAGTGTAGTAGCTAACTAGCACGCGCGTTTCCTTGAGAGCAGTGAGTTATGTGTTGCCATCTTATGGCCGGCGTGACGCTGCGTAGCACCGCCCATATTGGCCAGAGTGACCCCTCTTAATTTTTATTTTATACTCTATGACGGAAGTTACTGAAAAAAGCGTGGTCATTATCTTTGTCTACGTCGCTGACCTTATCACTGAATGGCTAAGGTACTCGGCTGCTGACCCGCTGGGCGCGGGTTTGAATCCCGGCTGCGGCGGCTGCATTTCCGATGGAGGCGGAAATGTTGTAGGCCCGTGTGCTCAGATTTGGGTGCACGTTAAAGAACCCCAGGTGGTCTAAATTTCCGGAGCCCTCGACTACGGCGTCTGTCATAATCATTGAGTGGTTTTGGGACGTTAAACTCCACATATCAATCAATCAATCAAATTTATCGCTGAATTCCATTTCCGTCGTATGATTACGACGCACATGTCCCGCTCTCGGTTCCTCCTGAGATTCCGTCGTGGTTGGCAGGCATTGCACTGAACTTGCCGGTGACCCAACTACTGGCGCACAGCTGGAGGCACCTTTTCATTGCGAAACAGTTGTCTCACTGGCCGCAACTGGTGCTGCCACGGATGCAAGCTCGGTCCCACGGTTAGCCCTTACATAGCATGTCGGTGCCATGTGATTCCATCCTGCATTTGTACGAGCAGGGAGGAAGAGCTTGCATGTGAGACCACTTGTCCAGCAGACCAACGCGGGCCAGAACGAAAATTCGTGGCAAATACTGGCGTTCCAGGCTCGGGCAATGGCCCAGGACGGCACCCTTTGTCAGCAGCCAGCTTCTGTTTCAGCTGTGTGAGAAGCTCCGTGGACCGAAGGTCTGTGTGCAGAATGTCCAATGGTGTCTTCACCTTCTGTCCCAGCGAAAGCTCGCAGGGGGCACGGCCGGTGACTTCATCAGGTGTGGTCTAATACTGAAAAAGTATGCAGACGACCTGCGTACGGAATTCTTCCTTCTGACTCTTTTTAAGTTTGTCCTTAATCGTCTGCACCACCAGCTCTGCTGCACCGTTTCAAGCAGAGTGATACGGAGGAACCAACATTTGGCGGATTCCATTCTTTGTCAGCCAGGTCAGATACTGTGCGCAGGCGAGAGCAGGCCCATTATTGGAATATATGATGTCTGGCAGCCACTAGGCTGCAAAGATCTGCCGCAGTGCTGCAATGGTCGCACCTGCTGACAAAGTGTTGACAGGTATAACCTCCCCCTGCTTTGAGATTGCGTCAGCCACTACCAGGAAGTAGTGACCTTTGAAGGGGCCCCCAAAATCCACGTGAAGGAGGGACCAGGGCCTCTGTGGGAACGGCCGTGGGGTGATTTCCACATGACGCAAACCCCGCTGATGTTCCTGGCAGACTTGGCAGCTCCGCATCATATGAGCAATGTTCTGAACCAGTCCAGGCCCCCAAACGTGGGACCGGGGCACCATTTTCGTCTTTTCCATGTCAGGATGCCCCACGTGCAGCAACTGCAGGACCCTGGACCATAGACTGTGGGATCACAACCCTGAAACTCCAAAGTAGGTAGCCTTGCTCCAGGCTCAGCTCACTGGCTTTGTGGCTGTAGGGCTGTTGCACCAATTCCTCCCCTCGGGATACTGCCTTCACCACCTGGGACAGGACCGGGTCCCGACTGGTCACCTGCGACACAGCAGACCTGGAGATTAACTCGGGGTACGCATGCTCGAGCACGAGCACTTCAGGTTGCTCTGGAACAGCAGCAGGTACCTCTGGCAGCGCCAACCAGCTCAGGGCATCAGCCGGCCCCAGGCCTTTTCCCGGACGGAACACCAACTGGTAGCTGTAGGACGCCATATTCAAGGCTCATTGTACCACTCGAGGTGATGCCTGCACGATGACCACCTTGTTTGGCCCCAGTAGCCCCAGCAGTGGTTTGTTATCCGTGACTACTTCGAACTTTCGACCCCACAGGTACTGGTGAAAACGCTCGACTCCAAACACGAGGGCGAGGCTTTCCTTATCTAGCTGGCTGTAACGCTGCTCTGCTCTGTGAAGACGACGAGAAGCTAACGACACCGGGCGTTCTTGGCCATCCTTGTCGTCTCTGTGCGCAAGGACGGCTCCTATACCGTATGGTGATGCGTCTACTGTAAGAACAACAGGCTTGGCTGGATCGAAGTTGACCAGCACCGGTGCCTTGGTGAATAGCTGCTTACTGTGCTCAAAGGCCATGTCCTGCTCCTTCTTCCACGCCCTATGTTGGCCATCTCGAAGCAAAATGTGCAGTGGCGGCAGATGCGCAGACAGGTTGGGCAGGAACCTCCTGTGAAAATTGGTGAGGCCAAGGTAGCTTTGCAGCCCTTTTTTGTTTCGGAGCTTCGGCGCCTTTACAACAGCTTCAACTTTGCGGGGGGCCAGAGTGAGGCCGGCCTGGGAGATGACGTGCCCCAGGTATTCTACACTAGGAACCAGAAACATGCACTTTCCCCGCTTGAGCTTGATACCAGCATCCTGAAGTCTGTCCAGAACCTTGTGCAGATTCTACATGTGGTCTCCGTCGTCAACACTGCTGACGAGGATATCGTCCAAGCGCACTGCGACGCGCTTCATGCCCTGAAAAGGTTGTCCATCTCTCTCTGAAAAATGGCTAGGACCAAGGCCACGCCGAATGGCAAAAGCGTATACTGGAAAAGCCCCACAGTTGTCGATATTGTGACGTACTTCCGTAGGGCCTCCTGGAGCACCATCTGCTGGTACGCATTTTTGAGGTCAAGCTTCGTGAATTTCTGGCCACCAGACAAAGCCGATCACAGATTTTTGATCCGAGGCAGGGGGTACTTTTCGATGGTAGCAACGGGGTGGATCGTTACCTTGCAATCCCCAGAAATTCTGACACTATCGTCTCACTTGGGAACTGGAACAATGAAGCGGTCCACTCTGCAGTCTTTATTGGTACCAGGATGCCTTCTCGCTGTAGCCGTTGCAGGCCCTGGGGGACTCCGTCCTTAGGTGCGAACGGACGCGGGCGAGGCTTGAAAAAGCGAGGCTTGACTCCCTCGTGTACATGGATGGCAGCAGTCGTACCGGCGAATGTGCCCACCCCTGGCTTTAACAGTGACTGGAACTCCGTTAGGAGGCTCGGGATGTCTTGTACGCCATGTAGGGCTACTTCCTATCCATATGGCAGCCGAATATCCAGTGCGCGAATCCAATTCTTGCCGAGCAGCGTCGGTGACGACACCGTGGTCAAATACAGAGGAAGGGTAGCCTCCCTGTTGCCAAAACGAATCCTGACCTGGGCGTGGCTTTGGACCTGGGAAAGCTCACCCGAGTAACTTCACAGCATGACGCCTGAAGCCTGTACGGCTATTCCTTGGAAGGTTTTTTTTTGAAAAGTTTGCCAGCCATGACCGACACACTGGCCCCCGTGTCCAGTTACATGGAAATGGGGCGCCCGCAAATTTCGACGGTTAGTGCGTACGGTGGCACAGACGGTGGGACAAAAGCTGTGTGCCATATGTCGAAAATAGGTGGATCCTCGGTCATGACGTTGAGCCTGGCCGCGGAGGAACCTGAGCCTGCTGCCGCACTTACCCACCGCCCCTTGCGACGCCTACCCTGACCGAGGGCAGGTGTAGAACCTGGGCTTGATCCAGGCTGCTGTGGTCCGTTGTTTTGCTTTCCCGTTCGGCACACTCGTACAAGGCGCCCAGTTTTCCCGCTCGTGAAGCACTGCAATTGTACGAACTGGCACTGTGAGGGGGATGGGCTTCACCACAGCGACTGCATATATCGCCCCTTGCCACCATTTTGTAGACTGCAGCTTTCGTTGACGCCGCACGCGCAATCTTGCAGAGGTCTTTTGTTGCCGCGTCCATTGCCAGTGCTGCTTTCACCACGTCGTCCAGCGGGGGGTCGGGAAGTTCTTGGAGACGCGTCTGCATGCCGGGGTTGTTTATGCCGCAGACGAAACGGTCCCGTAGCACCGAGTCCAGGTTGTCCCCGAAAGCGCAGGTACTCGCCAAACCTCGTAGCGCAGCGACGAACTGCCCGAGGCTCTCCCCTTCCCGGCGGCTCCGGTTGTTGCAGCGGAAACGCCCCAAGTCGGACTGAAGTGCGAGTGCAATGTAGTGAGCAACTCACTGAGCATCTTGGCATGTGCTGTTGCTGGTTTTAGGAGGTTGAGCAGGAGACTGAAGGCTTGGGTACCGCAACTTGCCAGGAGAATGTCCTGTTGTTTCTCCTCTGGCGTGTCCTTAGTGCGTAAAAACACGTGAACTTGCTCCTCATATATGGGCCAGGAGGACGCGTCTTTCTCAAACGGCTCGAGCCTTCCGTACAGCGGAATGGTGTCAGATGCAGGGGGCGATGTTTTGCCATTCTAGATGGCGTGGGTCGACTCGTTGACTGAACTCGTTTTCAGTGTCACGATATGCCCCGAAGGCCGTGCATGAGAGGGAGGGCCGAGCCACCACTTTCTGACAAAGACGACACCACACGCATGGTGGAGTAACAGCTACTGACTACCGAGCAGCGCTTGTCAGTGTTTATTTACCAAGCATGACCAAGGTTGCGTGTATATTTTGGCGAAGAAATGAAAATAGGCTAGGCAAGGCGCCACACGCTCGTTACCCTGTCATAAACTTGTATCACTCAGCACGTTAGAATTCAAGTTCGAGAGCTGCCACTCGAAGGCCCGATTCGTTTCTTTACTAGAAAGCTCACCAGGCAGTGATCGCAGAAAGAAACTGCATCAACACGATATTCAAGTCAGGACAAACGAGCGCCCTATCTAGTGTGGCATGGCTGGCTGCCTGAAAGTCGGTGCATTGTTCAGTCTTACTGTCAGTGAGACATTCATTCACCTATTCCTAGCCCCTTGATCTTTTGTAATATTATTTAGGACAACCATATACTTGCATCCTCGTACTGTCAAGTGCCGGTTTTATTCTTGGCTGAAAGAACGCAGTCGTAGTCCCCAACAAGAATAAGCAGCCTGTTAATCACGGTATACTTCTTCAGTAGTTCGAAATATTCGCGTTTTTCATCAGCAACAGATGATGCGTACAAGTAAATTGTGCACCATTTCGAGGATGAAAACAAAACGTCACACACAATGAGCCGGTCAGATGGACAGGACGTTACAGCTTCTATTTTAGCACCCAAACTGTTTCGGACGAAGGGCCATTAAGACACGACCTGCTTGCCCTAGTAAAACGCGACACTGATTTCTGTGTGTACATGAGGTGAAAAAAGTATGTTTGTCAGAAGTGGGATCTGAACCCACGCCCACATACGTGGACCAGAAGTCTCGTTCAAGCCGTATAACTGGGCAAGGTCTTCCATTTCGTCTGGCGCCTTAGAACACTCGGCCACTCTGACACGATGTTTCCATTCCAGTAAAAGGAGACAGTGATTTTGTGCGGGTAGTAAAGTAAAAAAAAGTTTGTCAGAAGTGGGATTCGAAACCATGCCCACATGCGTGGACCACAAGCCTCGTTCAATCCGTATCACTGGGCAACGTTTTCCCTCGAGGCTGGCGCCTTAGACCATTCGGCCATTCTGACACTTTTTTTATTACCTGGTTTTGGTAATCTCACATATAACTCAAAAGGCACACAGAAAAAAAATCATGCAATGTGGAATACACACAGGAAGTATCTCAAGTCCACCAGCTTAGTGCTGGTGTCGTCAAGTTAAAATTGATTGATTGATTGATTGATATGTGGGGTTTAATGTCCCAAAACCACAATATGATTATGAGAGACGCCGTAGTGAAGGGCTCCGGAAATTTAGACCACCTGGGGCTCTTTAACGTGCACCCAAATCTGAGCACACGGGCCTACAACATTTCCGCCTCCATGAGTTAAAATTTGGGCATAGTCATGAAGTGTTCTATCACTGGGAGCCAGTCAGGTGGCTCAGCTGCTTTAACAACAGAGAGAAACCAGTCAATCTTCTCGCGAAAATACGCTTGGGCTGGTCGCGCATCTTTGTCAAAATGATAGCCCGCCATTCTCGCTTTCCACAAAGAGATGAGGCACAGGAGCATGATTGCGTCAGAAGGTACCCCGTCTTCGTTTTCAACGTTCAGAAACCTGATTCCATACGGGTCCAATGGAAGGTCTTTTTTAATATCTCTCTGCAGCACGTCCCAAAAATACATGCCCTCCCAACAATGCAGGAAGGCGTGGTCAATTGTTTCGGGTGCCTTACAAATTATGCAATGGGATCCCCACGGGGAAAACATCCTTTTGCCTCTAAGAACACTTCAGTTGGCAATGTGCCCGAGTGCAGCTTAAAGAAGAATGTTTTGGTTTCCGGCTGCACAGGCATCTTTTTGACCCTTTTTAAAACATTGCTTCCTGGTCCTCCACTGTACATAGCCCAATAAAGCGGCACTGGGAACACAATATCACTTAAGGCAAAATAAAGCTCTTTTCTTTTTACACTCCACAGATACGCTTTATAAATCTCACAGAAAGAAATTTAATACTACACACCACTTGTCTATAAAACCCATCGATTCCTCCTGCACAACCTCTGGTAGTCACAACATATTCGGGGAGACATCTGCCGAGGCGCAATTGACACATGGTACGCAGGAAGGGATCGGTGAGGTCTCTAAAAACAAAAACCTGTTCACAAGTTGCCTCAAAAACAAGTGCCCAAGTCCAAGGCCCCCGTCCTTAACCCGTCTGAACAAGTTGGTACGGCTGCATCGTTCCCACTGGGAAGCCCACACAAATACGGCGAAGATCCGGTGAAGCTTCTGCACATTAGTTTGCGAGCAGTGCAGCACTTGCAATACGTACCGTAGCTTGCTCATAAAGAACAGGTTGAAGGCGGTGGCTATGGCAAAGATTGACAAACTCACCCCCTCCACTTCTCGGCTTTTTCCTGCGTATCTTTGACCTGATCTTGCCAATACTGGGTACTGTCTCGATACGCGTCCAGTGGGACGCCTAAGTACTCGCCCGGGAGTGTCGCCCAGGGCACATTTGCAAAGTGGTCGGGTTTCGTGTGCCATGATCCGTGCCAGAGCCCAAGACACTTGGACCAATTAACTCCACTTCCTGTGACATGGTTAAAATCACGTACTGTGTCAGCAGCCCGTTTAATGCTTCGTTGGTCCGTTGAAAATATTGCCACGTCATCGCCATAAGCAAGCAACTTGTCTTCTGGTAACAGAAGCCGGAAGCCATTTAAAAGAGTGTCTTTGAGAATGGTAGAGCACAGGGTTTCGATATACATGCGAATTAACAAGGGGCTGAGGGGGCAGCCCTGGCGAACCGAACGTTGCACATCGATGGGGGCCCCCAGAGTCTTATTTACTATCAATCTTGTTGTGCAGTTTTGGTATGCCAGGGCCATTCCTTCACAAATAACAGAACCAACATTAGCATGGTTTAAAACAGCAAACAACAAGCTATGATCCACACAGTCGAATGCCTTTTCAAAATCTATTTGTAAAAGGCAACACGTTCGTCTGAGTAATCACAGCACTCGAGAACACTGCGCGCTTTATGGATATTTAGGAAAATCGAGCGGCCTTTGATGTCACATGTTTGGTGTCGCCCGATGATGTCCTTCATAAGCGTCTGCACTCTTCGGGCCAATACTTTCATATAAATTTTGTACTTGACATTTGTGAGAGCTATAGGTCTATATGCTGTTATTGATCTCAGTTTATGGACATCCTCTGTTTTTGGAATCAGCACTTTGTGGGATGACCGGTATGAAGGAGGCAACATATTTACTCTAAATGCTTCATTAAATATCACTGTCAAAAGGGGTGACTTCGTCTTTGAACTCTTTGTAAAAAGCAGCAGTGAAACCATCCGGTCCCGGCGACTCTCCCGGATTTAACTTATTTATGGCTTCCTCTACCTCAGCAACTGTTATTTTACCTTCAAAACTTTTTTCTATCATCGTCAAGACGGGGTAAGACAGGCAAAAATTTTTCCTTGAAGGTATCACAGTCGGTGGTGTGCATTGCGAACAGCTTACGATAGTGTTCCGTAAATGCTGTCGCGATACCGTCAGTGTCAGTTGCTATGGGACCGCCCCACTCTATCTCCCGTATCTGGTTCTTTTCGGCGCGTGATTTTTCCAGTCCAAGTGCGCGTTTGGACGGTGTTTCGCCTGCCGTGGAATCTTCCGCCCTTGCTCTCACGAGCGCACACTGATAACGCTGTTCGTCCATCAATTCTAACTTTTGTTTTATTTTTCTGATGTCTTAATTCTATTTACCGGGAGCTCGGCATTCTTGCTTTATTAACTGCTGGAGAAGCGCTTTCAATTCTGTCTCCTTTCTTTTCTCGTCAAAGCGAATGCATGTGGCCTTGTCAATGGCTCTGAAGTTTAAAGTTTCTTTACAGATTTCCCACTGCTGCCAGATATGCAGGCTTTTGCTGGCGTCTATATTACTAATTGCCTCCCTTACATAACAATTGAATTCTTCGTCTTTTAGAAGTTTACTATTTAATTTCCAGGTCTCCCACGAGAAAGAATTGGTTCGCTTAACAGTTCAAACAGAGCACTGGACTAAGCAGTGGTCCGAAAATGACACCGGTACCACTTCTTAACTGGAACAGTGTGGAAGGATGTCGGTTGTTACGTAAATTCGATCGAGTCTCACATGACTTGAGCCCTCCAATCGCGTGTACTTCAGTGCACTTTTACATTTAACACATTCGGCAACATTCTACAAGTCCCAGTTCTCGACGATCCGCGACAACACAGCCGTGCTCTTGTCCCTGAATCTTCGAGTGCTGGTCTTGTCGTGTGCGCTAAGAACACAGTTAAAATCACCCAGTACTATTAACTGCTTTCCTTCACTTAGCTGTTGTTCTAGGCCGTGAAAGAACAAGGCCCTTTCGTCCACCTTGTTGGGTGCGTACACGCACACGACCCGCCACTCGGAGTTATTCAGAGAAAAGTCGAGCGAAGCACATCGGCCAGCCAAACAAGAAAAATCGGCATTCACCTGAAGCCCCGGCAACATCTTAATAAAAACATGCAGCCAGCCGATGTGCCCACTGCGTGGCTAACAACTATAAAACACCTAGACGCGAAACGTTGCACCATGTTGCCAGTTTCTTCATCGCCGTTGACTTTCGTTTCTTGCACCGCCAGAATGTCTATGTCTTTTTCCGTTACTAGTCTGTAAAGCTGGCTTTGCTTCCTTTTCGCTGCTAGACCCCTAACATTATTAGTAGTGACTTTGAAAGAAAATACAGGGGCTATTTTAACGAAAGGATGAGAGACCTGCAGCATGGCGCTTACCTCTCGCGTCTAGCACAACGCTAGACGGCGCCATCGCTGGCATTGCCATCCGGCGCAACTTCGGGTACTTGTCCCCCGTTCTCCACATTGCCGACTCGCTTGTCGGCGGTCAGGTTTGGGCGCGGCCGAAGGGAAGGCCGCCGTCCTTGGGCAGTTTTGGCGGGACGTTCCTCGGCACCCGACACGGTCGTCTCAGCACCACCATGGCTCGCCTGGGGCTGGGGCCGCTTCGGAGTGACCGCTCTGTTCCGTGAAGGTGTGCCGTTCTTGTCGTGCTGTTGCTCGTTCAGACTTCTAATCTCTTCGGCCTCGTGGGCTGCTGAGCTCTCCGTGGCCTTCCCAGTCGCCTAAGGAGTCGCAGTGGAGTCGCCTGATGCTTTTACGGGCATTGCTACGGACACCTTCCCGGTGTCCCCTCCCTATACTAAAGGTAGAGCTTGCATTGCTGCCGGACTTTCCCTTTTCCGGGACGATTCGCCGTGAGCGGGACTGACCCCCTGAACACCCACACTCGAAGAGTCACGGCGGGCAGGCGATGACGACGCCGGTGATCCCTCCTTTTTGGCCGTCTCGCCGGTTCCCTGGGCAGCCTCTTCAGCCTCGACGGCGTCAATAAGCTCGTCGTGCTCGTCTGCCCTAAGGAGCCCGGTAGCCGACGCGTAAGTACGAACGCATTCCGCGTCCGCGTGTACGTAACGCCTGCACTTCGAGCACCGCGGCACACTGCAATCTCGGCGTACATGGCCCGTGCCGTGGCAACGCAGACACTGCATCGCCCGCCCGGGAACGACGATAAGAGCCAGTTCGCCGGCGACACGCACCTGGTGGGGCAGGTCATCCACCTTCATGCCCCGCCACGGCGGTCTAGTGGCTAAGGTACACGGCTGCTGACCCGAAGGTCGCGGGATCGAATCCCGGCTGTGGCGGCTGCATTTCCGATGGAGGCGGAAATGTTGTAGGCCCGTGTGCTCAGATTTGGGTGCACGTTAAAGAACCCCAGGTGGTCAAAATTTCCGGAGCCCTCCACTACGGCGTCTCTCATAATCAAATAGTGGTTTTGGGACGTTAAACCCCACATATCTATCTATCATCCACCTTCCTTCCCGGTTTTGGTTTTAGGAAAACGCTTCTAGTGGTCGAGCCCTTCACCCTCATGCCTGGAACACGCCAACGTTCTCGCGTCACTTCAGTGACGTTGCCGAACGCGGCGAAGGCTGTCCTAATGTCTTCATCCTGGACGCCATAGAGCATCCAATGCAGGCGGAGCTTGACTTGTTGATCCTCGGGATCAATAATTATGCACCGGCAGCCCTTTACCTTTATTTCTTTCAGCGCGGCCAGTTTCTTGGTCACTTCTCCGCAAGTGAGGGTGACGGCCCAGACGGGATTTATCTGGTACGCCCCTAAAGTGACGACATTGGGTAGCACACCAGCCGTCGCGAGGGTGTCTCTGAAGTCCTCAACCCTGTAGGGACGTTCACGCACATCACTGTGCAAAAACAACGTGTTCAGTACAACACGGCCAGTGGGCAACGTAGGCAGCACGATCTCGTAGTCTTTATCTTCTGTGCCATCAAACCTGTTTCCGCGGCCGGCACGGGCCGCTATCGCCACTCCATCGGAGCACATGATTCTGCGACCGTTCACTTGCGCTGCGAGAAAAAGAATTATGGCCATTCTGACACGATGTTTCAGCCCCAGTAAAAGGAGACACTGACTTTGTGCAGGTAGTAAAGTGAAAAAAAAATGCCAGCATGTCCACGGGGTGAATGATGGAAAGTGAGGCGAAGCATCCGTCCGTCCATTTTTTGTTGCTTCCGTCCGTCCATGCGTCCATCTGTGTGACCGTCCATGCATCGATCCGCTCGTCCATGCGTGCGTCTGTTCATGCGTCCGCACGTCCATCCGTGCGTTCGACCCTGCGTTAGTCCGTGCATCCGCCCCTGCGTCCTTCCATGCGTCCATCCGCCTGTGCAGCCATCCATGCGTCCATCCATGCATCTGTCTGTGTGTCCGTTCGTCCATCTAGTCAACACTCCAAGTACCACCACTTCGCATCTTTTCATCATATAATCCGCATATAGAAGCACTGTCATCCAGCGGACATTCCAAGGACAAAACAAAAGATGGCACACACACTTTCTTATGGCTTGTGCTTCGTCGCTACTTCCCACCTTTAACCACCTCGAGTTCAAGGTATGTACTAGTTCACTGTTTTTATGGCACTGCGGACCAACGCTCGCAAAACCTTTCTAAAACCAAGAAGGTTACGCCCAGCGAGTATAACGTAGCAGCCCCTTCTTGTCCGATAGTGCTCAATGTACATGCCAATGGCTGCTAATGGGGAATGAGAGACAAGAGTATTTGGCTTTTAGTTAACGTGCACGCTGCGAATTTTTATTGTTCAACAACGCACAGGAGAAATCTCCCACCGGCACCACCTTGCAGGTCAAAGCGTAAGACATGTTACGTACTAGGACGAGGGACGAACGGGTGCCATTTTAAGGAGCCTCGCCCTTAAAAGGTTTGTCAGAAGTGGAATTCGAGCCCACTCCCACATACGTGGACCAGAGGCCTCGATCAGCGCGTATCACTGGGCAAGGTTTTCCCTTGAGTCTGGTGCTTTAGACCACTCGGCCATTCTGACCCAATGGTTCCGCCCCAGCAAAAAGAGACACTGACTTTGTGCGGGTAGTAAAGTGAAAAAAAAGTTTGTCAGAAGTGGGATTTAATCCACGCCCACATACGGAAAACCAGAAGCCTCGTTCAGCCAGGATGGAGGTTTTGCTGCGTGGCCGAATGAAGTGCTGCGCTCAAAGGCCAGCAATGCTATAAGTTCCGTGTTCGAAAGCCGAAGCGACTTAACGCTGACAAAAGTAAAAACTGAAGCCAAGAAGTTGTGCAATGCACTGAAAATAAGTAAGCTGGCAAGATCCATTGACAGAAGCAAGAAGCTTAGCTTAGATTTATTCTTTACGGTCAAGACTCACAAAGTAGACTGGCCGCTTCGAGTCATTGTTTCGGAAAATGGGACGTGGCAGAAGGAAGTGGCCTGCCCCGCCGCGGTGGTCTAGTGGCTAAGGTACTCGGCTGCTGACCCGCAGGTCGCGGGTTCGATTCCCGGCTGCGGCGGCTGCATTTCCGATGGAGGCGGAAATGTTGTAGGCCCGTGTACTCAGATTTAGGTGCACGTTAAAGAACCCCAGGTGGTCTAAATTTCCGGAGCCCTCCACTACGGCGTCTCTCATAATCATATAGTGGTTTTGGGACGTTAAACCCCACATATCAATCAATCAGAAGGAAGTGGCCTTGTTTTTACAATATAAGCTAAACTTGGTGACCATCAACGACCCCTTTCTGGTGAAAGATTCTAATGATATCATTTCATTTCTTTCACGTAACAACAATGGTTTAGGTGCCTGCTCCGTTGACATTGTAGCGGGAGAAGAAAACGAGACGGCGGCCAACGTGGTCGTGTCGTTCTCTCGCCACTTTATTCCACGCCTGAAGCGGAGCCGCGGTGGCTGTCCACGCCCCAAACTGCCAGGCCAGAAGCCCGTTCTCTTCCTCGCGCAGCTCGAGCTAGCATCAGCTGCGCGAGAGGCGCGGCGCAGTCATCAAGAAATGATGGCGATGATGATGGTACTACAGGGCTCCCCCCCTAGCGCTTTGCGCGATTCGAAGGCATATGAAAAAAAAAGAAAAAAATAGTGACAAAAGCTATATACATTGACGACAATCCATAAAGTGTTCATTTGGAAAGTACAGGTTGTCAACGTTGATGGGCCATCGGTAAGCAGCGGTCTCTGGCGGGCGACACTGGGAGAAGCGCAAGGGACGAAGGAGGAAGGGCCGGGTCGCTGTGGTAGCCGACAAGCGGGTCTCACGGTGACCTGGCCGGACAGGCCGAGAGTGGACCGTGTGTCGCGAGGTCATGCTGCCAACGTCGGCAGAGGGCCGGCAGTGCGGGCCCTGACGTTGGGGTCGACGCAACACAGACCTCAAAGTCGAGCGGCGTCTGACGTGCCGGCATAGACAGACGTGCCGACGCCCGCAGGAACGTGTCCCAACAATACCACCAAGTGCGCGGTGGGCAGTCGGGCACACGACCAGTGGTGGGACACCGCGTCGGACAGGCCGATTAGGCGCCTGCGCCGTCTTCAGGGCCGTGACCGCAACCCGTGGCCGCGCAGCAGGGTGGCCCAAAAGTTGCCGCAATGTGTGACGCCAAGCACGCCGTCGTCGCCGACGTAGGGCAACGGGTGGCAGACACGCATGAGGCATAGCGCCGTCGCGGTTGTGACACACGAGCTGGCATTGTGGACACACGTCTGGCCGTTGCCGTCCGGAGGCAAAGGCTCCGGGGAATGGCGGTGGTGGAACCGAGCCAGCGTGGGCTCGCCCGGAGCACTAGACGGGACACCTGTGCTCGTGCAATGACCTCCGGCAGTCCGCGCACGAGGGCCGGCGTGCAGGTCTGCACAATTGATGGCCGCCTCCAGCCAACACCCCTCAGACTGCCCCACCGCAGGTGCTGCATGCCCGGTGAGCCCCGTCCGAAGCGGACCGGGCACGTCGTCCTCAAGCGCGTCAGTCACAGTCGCAGCGTCTTGGAAGCCTGGCCGCGGTTGATGGCTGGCGGCCTCAACCTCAGCTGCGGGAAACTGCGAGGACGATGGTGGTCGTTGCCGGCAGGACGTGCAGAACACTGAGGCTGGTCGACAGTCACCTTCGGACATCGGGGAGGGTGAAGGCTCCGCAACCGGGAGGTGAATAGCGGGCGTGACAATGCCCATCGTCGTGGTAGCCACCAGGGCGTTCGGCGAAGTTGCCGTCGTAGAACCTGACGTGTCAGCCGTGCCGTGAGCCATGGAGGTCGGTCGAGACAAGCCGGTGGTAAGCATGCCTGCAGCGTCGTCAGCCAAGGACGATGAAAACACAAACCCCGTGGCTGACTGGCCGCATTCAGCTCAAATGTCGAGAACCTTGGCGGATGGGCAGGCGGGCGCAGGACTCGCGTTGATAGTGGCCGGACGAGATGTTGTAGGAGACGTAGTCAGGGAAGTTAGGTCCCGGTCAGTGAAGACTTTCGGGCCGGAGGGTAGCGCACGCTGCGACGCCGACGAAACCTGTAAGTCGCTGGTGAACGGCAGCGGGTGGTAGGTGAGGCCATCTCTGGCAAGCAACACCGAGCAGAGCCCTTCTACCTCACGGTCGTGATCAGGTGCAGTAGTGGATGTTTCTGCGACCGGATCAGGTGTAGAAGTAGTCGAAGCCGGGGTACCGAGGTAGCGTTCAATGGAGGGCTGCGGACCGGTTTGTACCTTGCTCTGCGACGCCTGGGAAACCTGCCTGGTGCGGGTAAACGGAAGCGGACGGTATGTGTTGCCGTTGCGGGCGAGCACCGCAGTGCAGAGGGCATCGTGAGGCTGCGGGCTGGTGCTTGAAATGGCAGCGAGATGGCGCAACTCTACCGGAAGGGCGTCGAGAAGAATGGCGTGCATCAGCAGCTGGTCCGTGACGCCATTCAGCGCCAGAACGGCATCGAGCTGCATGAACCATACCTTGGGGTAGGTCGATTGGAACGGCGGCACTGGCGGGCAGAGTTGCGGGAACATGGCAGCGGGCCGTTCGGCGAAGGGCGTGTTCTCCGGGTCACCAATGTAGCGGGAGAGGAAAACGAGACGGCGGCCAACGTGATCGTGTCGTTCTCTCGCCACTTTATTCCACGCCTGAAGCGGAGCCGCGGTGGTTGCCCACGTCCCAAACTGCCAGGCCAGAAGCCCGTTCTCTTCCTCGCGCAGCTCGAGCTAGCATCAGCTGCGCGAGAGGCGCATCGCAGTCATCAAGAAATGATGGCGATGATGATGGCACTACAACATTAAGGATCTTTACTACTCCTTACCACATGACACGCTACTACGGTGCGTTGAGGACTGCATTGAAAACTTCAGTTCAGTTGCGTTCCAGAATACTGCGGGCGTAACAGTCAGAGGCTTTCTTGAGCTCGTTGGCTTTTACTCAAAGACAACGCTTGTATCGTGAAACGAAGGCACTTTTATTCCAAAAAGAGGAGTGTGCATCGGTTCAAGCATAGCACCAGTTTTAATTCACATTTTTCTCGCTCACCGTGACCGACTCTTGGCTAGCCACCTTGACAGAACGGCTGTCGAAAAGGTGTTTCGTTTTGATGACGATTTTCTTGTGCTTTTATACTGTGATGATCGGGGCTTCGAAGCTGCCCTTTCAAACGTATTACGTCTTTTTGATGAGTGCATGGCACCTCTTATTCTGATGCATGGGCCTCGGCAGGATGCTTCGTTAAGGTTTTTTGATTTAAGATTAAACATCTCAAGTGATCACCTTTGCTGGAAATATGAGCCCAGAGGAAGCAAACCCCTTCTACCGTACTTGTCGGCTCATTCAAAGCTCATAAAGAGAGGGATTGCTAATCATAGTTCAAGAAATGCCCTCTGAAAGTCTTGCGGCCACTCGTTAATCAGCTGCTTCGTTGAGCAGGCTTCCCGTCTAATCAGCGCTGGTTTCACCGATCATGTGCTGGTCTCGGTGGCGGAAATGTTGCTTAGGGCAACTAAACAGGGATGAGAAGCACCAGTAAACTGCGTGGCTAGTAGCTCAAAGCACGTGGCTGTGATTCTCTATCTACATTGGATTTCTCACATTTTGAAAAAGATAGGTGATAAAGTAGATGTGAAGGTGGTTTTCTCTGTCACAGAAAAGCTTTTAGCACTCTGCAAACGGGTAATTGCGCAGTCCGCACGAAGGAGCTACTGCACAATCAAACATAGAAGGCTCTTCGTAGCATGTGTGATAGCCGTGGTTTATTTGCTCCCGTTGTCATGCGGCAAGATATATGTCGGGCAAACGAGCCGGTGCCTGAGAGAGCGTTTAAAGGAGCATCATTACAATTTATACTCAGCTGTGCAAGGTCATTTGGGCATCCATTGTAGGGATTTTGGTTGCTGACAGGAATTCGAAAAGTGCCCTGTTGTAGCTACACACCGTCACCAGCTAACACGAGAAATTATGGAGGCGAATGAAATGCAAATGCTGGGTGATCGATGCATCAGCATGCCTTCGCTTGCTCTGACTAAAAGAAATCGAGTTTCTGGCTTTGACACAATAGATTGTGCACTTGTGCTGAGCTGTGGCGTTGCAACCATATATTAAGATTATGATTACCGTGCTGTGATGCAATAGGTTGCGTGATTGCGCGGTGATGTTCTGTAACGAGTATATATTTCCAGCGTTTTTGCTAATAAAATTTCAGTAGAAGTCAGCGCTCTTTCCCTCCTTGTCTCTTCTTTTGCAGTTACGTCGTAACTACTCGTAGTCTTGCGCTGTGCAAATATGTTGATTCGCAATCACCAACTAGCCCAAGAATCTGTCTTATCAGTATCACTGGGCAAGGTCTTCCCTTAAGTTTGGCGCCTTAGAGAACTCAGCCATTCTGGCACGATGTTTAAACCTAATTAAAAAGACACTGCCTTCGTGCGTGTAGTAAAGTGAAAACAAGTTTGTCAAAGGTAGGATTCGAACCCACGCCTACATACATGAACGAGAAGCCTCGTTCAGCCTGTACCACTGGGCAAGGTTTCCCTTGAGTCTGGTGCCTTAGACCACTCAGCCAATCTGGCACGATGTTTCAACCCCAATAAAAAGAGACACTGACTTTGTGCGGGTAGTAAAATGCAAAAAAAGTTTGTCGGAAGTAGGATTTGAACCCACGCCTACATACGTGAACCAGAAGGCTCGTTCAGCCCGTATCACTGGGCAAGGTTTCCCTTGAGTCTGGTGCCTTAGACCACTCGGCCATTCTAACACGATGTTTTAACCCCCATAAAAAGAGACACTGACTTTGTGCGAATAGTAAAGTGAAAAAAAAAAGGTTTGTCAGAAGCAGGATTCGAACCCACGCACACACACGTGAACCAGAAGTCTCGCTCAACCCGTATCACTGGGCAAGGTTTCCCTTGAGTCAGGCGTATTAGACCACTCGGCCATTCTGTTTTTTTCTTTATTACTTGTTTTTTCTTTACAGGTGTTCACACAGATACATGAATGATAAAATACACTTGGACCAATATTTGATCCGAAGTGCTCATATTAAAATTTTCTCAGGTTGCACAATTCCTCTAACATTGTTAGCCAGCTGGGAGGTTCTTCTTCTTGTTTATACACCTCAGTGATATACCGCATATTTGCAATGAAGTTCTCCCGGACAGTACGTTTGTTCTGGTCAAGATGTCTGTAAGCCATAGTGGTCTGCCAGATGCTGTGAAGGCTAATTAACATAACCATGTCGTATGGTACGCCGTCGTCCTCATCCACACAGAGAAAACGAATGCCATGGCTTGTAATTGGGAGATCTTTTTTTCAATGTTCTTTTAAAGATGTCTCAATGAAAGACAGCGTCCCAGCAATTAATAAACACATGGTCTATTGTCTCAGGTGTTTTACAAAGTAAACAATTGGTTGTCCATGGTACATCGATTCCCTTGTCCGCTAGCCACTGCTTTACAAGGAGAGTCCCCGAATGCAATTTAAAAAAGAAAGTTTTTGCCCCTGCTTTCACTTTCATCCTTTTGACCCTTTTCAAAACGTCCTGTCCGGGTCCTCCATTGAACATAGATCTGTACAAAGGTGTTGGGAACAAGACATCACGGAGATCCCTGTACAGATTTTTTCGCTTAACAGTGGCAAGATATTCTAGCGAGAAGCGCACTTAAAAAACTCAAAATACTGTATAACTTCTCCCAAAAAACCAGACACATATCGGCACATATCACTGTTTGTAGACACAACAAAATCTGGGATGCGTGATGACAGTCTTACTTTTATCACTGTTTGCAGGAATTTGTTTCTTTTATCGCGAAGGAAAATAAACCGACAGACAACTTGTCTACTAAATAAATGACATAAACCGAGTCCGCCATTGCTAACAGACTGGAATAAATTAGCACGGCTTGTACGTTCCCACGGCAATTTCCACACTAACACAGCAAAAATTCTGTGAAACTTCTGTACATTGACACGTGGCATACAGATAACTTGCATGACATACCAGATTTTTGATATCAAAAACATGTTGCACACAGTTGCACGTGCGAATATAGACAGATTCTGACCACCCCAGGCATTTGTTTTTTGCCTGAGGGTTTCTGCTTCACCTTTCCAGAAATCCGCGTTGTCGCGGTAGCTGTCCAAGGGTACACCGAGGTACTTTAGGGGTTCGATTTCTCATTTTACGTTAAGGTATACCTCGGGCCTCACATCCCAATTGCCGTACCAAAAGGCAGTTGTTTTATGCCAGTTAATTACACTGCCCGTCATGTCACAAAATTTATTTGCCATGTAAACGACTTCACATATACTTTGTCTATCTTGGCAGAGTACTGCCACATCGTCAGCATATGCGAGTAATTTTATATCGGTGTACTGCAACCTAAAGCCTTGCACACTTGAGTTTTGAATGATTGATAAGCAAAAGGGTTCTAGGTAGATGGCGAATAACAAAGCTGAGGCCGGGCATCCCTGTCTGATAGAACTTAGTATTTCAATTTCTTCACTGAGCTGCTTATTGACTATCAACTGCGTTACACACTGTGAATATGCCATCTTCAAACCATCAAAAATTACGTCGCCAACTCCCACATGCTTCAACACACTGAACAATACTTCATGGTCGACACTGTCAAAAGCTTTCTGAGATCTATCTGCATGATTGCTATTCTTTCATTAAAGGCGTTACAAATCTCTAGTACACTTCTTACTATAAGTATGTTTTTTGTGATGCTGCGACCTTTTATGCAACATGTCTGGTGTGTCCTCACAATCTTTTCAATGATGTTCTGAATTCTCCTGGCTAAAACTTTCATGAATATTTTATAATCAGTGTTCAAAAGACTGATAGGTCGATATGATGTTACAGATTGAAGTTTGCTGCTATCATCTGTCTTCGGAATCAAGGCAGTATGCGCCTGCGTGTAGGAGCGTGGCAGTTTTTCCTTTTTGTATGCTTCTACGATAACTTCGTATAGCGCAACTGCCACGTCTTCTTTATAAGCTTTATAAAACTCCGCACCGATTCCACCTGGCCCGGGCGTCTTGCCTGCACTTAGGTCATCAATAGCTTTTTTATTTCCTGTATGCTGATAGGAGCCCCTAATTTTTCTCGTGTATCGGCGTCAAGCTTGGGCATCGTATCAAGAAAGACATCACTAAAACCCGTGGCCATCGGTACTCGTTTTCCGAGCAGATTGCGATAATGGTGCACAAACACCTCCATTATCTGATCTTTTTCATTCGTCAGTATGTCATTGCGTACTATTTCTCTGATTTCATTTCTTTGTGCGTAATTTTTTCGTCACCCAAAGCTCGTTTTGTGGGTGTCTCACCTATCTAAAGTTTTTCACTTCTAGCTCTTAATATAGCGCCTTTATACT
Source organism: Rhipicephalus annulatus (assembly GCA_013436015.1). Classification (NCBI taxonomy): domain Eukaryota; kingdom Metazoa; phylum Arthropoda; class Arachnida; order Ixodida; family Ixodidae; genus Rhipicephalus; species Rhipicephalus annulatus. The sequence goes on along the minus strand of WOVY01006412.1, from coordinate 8,328 downwards.
TCTCTTTATCTAAAATCTCCAGTTTGTTTTTAGTATCTGTTATTTCATTGGTAAAGGAGCCAGGTTTCACAGTTTCATCCTGCAAGAGCTCTTGTATTTGCCTTCGCAGGTTCCTTTCCGCCTGTTTCTTCTCGAATTTATTTTTTGTATATCGTTCTATTGCATTCATTTTTACCTCTTGTTTGAAAAATTCCAACTTTGTTTCTCAGTCATCTTTTTGATTACCGTAGAGTTTCGTGAGGGCTTCGGTTACATCTTTACCATAAGATTCATCTTTCAAGATTTGGCTGTTTAGTTTCCAAAAGTGCCAGTTAAATTTCGGAGCCCTGTCTTTAGCGCCAAGTGTGAAACTAATCATACAGTGGTTGCTGAAAGACACTTGTGTAACAACATATTCATCACAGCACATAATAAGGTCCAGTGATATGTACGCTCTGTCTATACGTGCGTGGCTTAGACCCTGAAAGTGCGTAAACTGAGCACTGTAATTACACATACATAAACCAACATCTTCCAGGCTATTTTCTGCAATCATCTTATTTAAGAACACTGCGCTTTTATCAAATGACTGCGCCGGCTTGGCACGGTCCTCCTTTCTACAAACACAGTTAAAATCGCCAAAAAGGATTACATATTTGTCACATTCCAGTAAGTTACTTATTTCTTCAATGAAAACTTTCCTTTCACCGTCTCGGTTCGTAGCATAAGCGCATATGACACGCCATTCGAAATTCAAGAAAGAAAAATCACATACTACGAAGCGTCCTTTATCACTGCTTGCTACACTTCTGTCAACAACGCCTATCGATCGTCGTATGAAGAGCGCACAGCCCCCTGATAAGCCATCTGTGATGAGATACACAGATGTTATACATTGAGCGTAAAGGTAACGTCATATGATCGGTATCTTTCTCTGTCGCTATTTCAGTTTCCTGCACAGCAATCACATTCAAGTCATGCTCCGAAAACAGCCTACTCAACTGGTACTGCCGCCTTCTTGAAGCTGATTCGCGTACATTTAAGCTGGCAAAACGCATTGCTCTTTTAAGTTTCAGGCTCATTTTTTTATTACAAGTAGCTGCTCACCATATCGTCTTAGCGGAACTCCGCCTATTTAGTCGTCCGGTGCACCTTCTTGGTAGAAGGCGACACAAAATGGGTTGTCAAGAGGCCGGTTTTCCCGCCCTCTTTTCCACTTCTGTTATATTATGTTTGACCGCCAGTCGTTGCCTCTGAAGGAGAGCTGCTTTCGGTGGCGGTTCTTGATCGCTCATGACACTTGATTCTGTTGAGGCTGTGTCTCGTGGTCCTTTCCCTCCCGTACCTAGTTTTCGGTGTCGTGCCACTCCATGGCACCACCCTCGGCAGGCTCCTGGACAGTTTGAGTAGATGTTTCACTCTCATCTGTTGCAGCGGTTGCGTCGTTTAAAACATCAGTCTCCTTTGCGCTCGCCAATGATTCTGCGGCCGCTTGCATACACGCAGGTTCACTTGTTTGCCCTGCTTCTTTCACATCCATTACGCCTCCTGTACTGAATGTATTTTCCGCAGAAGTCACCTGTGATTTCGCCGATGCATCCGCGATAGGTTGCACTCCCCCACTGTCAGTTGACCTTGGCGGTTCTTTCTGCAATCGCGTCATGCCTGCTGCACTAGGTGTTTTTCCTTCACAAGCCGCTTTCGATTTCACCGATTCTTCTGCTTCGGCCTCGTCCATAGTGAGCTCGGATTTATTCATGCTCCCAGTGTTCAGTGCAGCAGCTGCCTACGTCTTCGTGCAGTTCCCAGGGGCGTGTCCAAAACGCTTGCAAGTGTCACACCGCGGGACTCGACAGTCCCTCCTAATGTGGCCAATCTGCTGCCAGCGCAAACACCGCGGCGCTCTTCCGGTTGCCGCAATAAGTGCGAGCTCTCCTCCAACTCGTAACTGGTGAGGTATATCGTCCAGCGTAACGTTAGCCTTTAGCCGTAGCGTCACGCTTCTCGTCATGGTATTCTGTTGGGTGTAGCCGTCAATTCGCCACTTATCCATTCCTACGTCAAGCACCGTCCCGTAGGGGGTCAGTGCATTTCGTACGTCCTCTTCTCGTACGTGGTAGAACAACCAATACAGCTTCAGACGAACGTCGCGGTGGCTTGGGCCGATTATCATGCGTTTGAGGCCTTTCACAGTCAAGTGCGGATCAGTTAAAAGTTTCTTTACACCTTCAGTGCTTCTACATGTCACTGCCCACACGTGCTTCATTTGATAAGCGCCAAGCGCAAGAACCTCGGTAAGCTGAACACGTCGAAAAAGTGGCTCGCGAAAATCTTCCGCGTGATAAGGTCTTCCTTTTACACCCGCATGCAGAAAAACAGTGTTCTGAACCACATACACAGTCGGCAGAGGGGGCAAAATAACAGCATAATCCTGGAGCATTTCAATCCTGTAACCATGGCTAAGCTGAGCCGCCGATGCCGCTCCAACGGAGCTCATGATACACACGTCCGCACGCTTTCGCAACCGGAAGGGTAATCCACCACTCGGCCATTCTGTCACGATGTTTCAACCCCAATAAAAGGAGACACTGACTGTGTGCGGGTATTAAGGTGAACGAAAACTTCGTAAGTAGGATTCGAGCCCACGACCACATACTGGACCAGAAGCCTCGTTCAGCCCGAATCGGTGGGCAAGGTTTTCCTTGAGTCTGGCGCCTTAGACCACTCGGCCATTCTGACACGATTTATCAGCCCCAGCAAAAGAAGACACTGACTTTGTGCTGGTAGTAAAATAAAAAAAGTTTGTCAGAAGTGGGATTCGAACCCACGCCCTCATACGTGAACCAGAAGCCTCGTTCATCCCGTATCACCCGGAAAGGTTTCCCTTGAGTCTGGCGCCTTAGACCACTCGGCCATTCTGACATGATATATCAGCCTCAGCAAAAGAAGATACTGACTTTAGGCTGATAGTAAAGTAAAAAAAAATTTCCCGCAGCTTCCCTCGGGGGATCACTGAGGAGGATGCGGAGCATATATTTGGTTAACGGGGTGATAAAGTGCGACTTACTTGGGTCGATGGCTAAATTGGTTAACGTGGTTGTGAAATGGGGTGTTAAATTGCGACTTACTTGGGTCGATGGTTAAATTGGTTAACGTGGTTGTAGGAGGGGGTGTTAAATGAGTGAACACGTACACACGTATGCGAAAGGGCGGCGCTGGTCGAAGGGACGTCGATCATTGTGTTTGTGGATTCGTTGGCATTCATTTCACGGCGACTTCGGACGTCGACGCGCCGTACAAACCAACGCACGAGCGGCAACTGAGCGAGCGAGCGCCGACCTTGAGTATATACAGCGCGACGGCGCATGCGCTGTCAGCTGTCGAATGTTCTCGAAGGAGAAGCGCGCGCGCGGCACAGATGGCGACGGCGCATGCGCTGTCAGCTGTCGAATGTTCTCGAAGGAGAAGCGCGCGCGGCACAGATGGTGGGCGACGGCGCGACGGTGCATGCGCGCGCGTCAGCTGTCGAATGTTCGAGAAGCGGTGCGGACGGCGCACTACAAGGCGCGAGTATAAGATGCTTCCGCATCTAAAATGTTTGTCAGAAGTGAGATTCGAACCCACGCCCTCATACGTGGACCAAAAGCCTCGTTGATCCCGTATCTCTGGGAAAGGTATCCCTTGAGTCTGGCGCCTTAGACCATTTGGCCATTCTGACACGACATATCAGCATCAGCAAAAGGAGACACTGACTTTGTGCAGGTAGAAAAGTAAAAAAAACAGAGTTTGTCAGAAGTGGGATTCGAACCCACGCCCACATACGTGGACCAGAAGCCTCGTTCATCCCGTATCACTGGGAAAGGTTTCCCTTGAGTCTGGTGCCTTCGACCACTCGGCCATTCTGACATGATATTTCAGCCCAGCAAAAGAAGACACCGACAATGTGCTGGAAGTAAAGTAAAAAAAATTTGTCAGAAGTGGGATTCAAACCCACGCCCACATACGTGGACCAGAAGCCTCGTTTATACCGTATTACTTGGAAATGTTTCCCTTGAGTCTGACGCCTTCGACCACTCGGCCATTCTGACATAACATTTCAGCCCAGCAATGGAGACACTGACTTTGTTCTGGTAGTAAAGTAAAAAAAAATTTGTCAGAAGTGGGATTCAAACCCACGCCCACATACGTGGACCAGAAGCCTCATTTAACCCATATCATTGGGCAAGGTTTCCCTTAAGTATGCGCCTTCGACCACTCGGCCATTCTGACATGATATATCAGCCTCAGCAAAAGAAGATACTGACATTATGCTGGTAGTAAAGTAAAAAAAAGTTTGTCAGAAGTGAGATTCGAACCCACGCCCACATACGTGGACCAGAAGCCTCGTTCAACCCTTATCAGTGGGCAAGGTTTCCCTTGAGTCTGGCGCCTTCGACCACTCGGCCTGTCTGACACGATATATCAGCGCCAGCAAAAGGGGACACTGACTTTGTGCTGGTAGAAAAGTAAACAACAGAGTTTTCAGAAGTGGGAATCGAACCCACGCTCACATACGTGAGACCAGGAGCCTCATTTAACCCGTATCACTGGTCAAGGTCTCCTTTGAGTCTGGCTCCTTAGACCACTCGGCCATTCTGACACGATATATCGGCCCCAGCAAAAAAGACACTGACTTTGTGCTGGTAGTAAAATAAAAAAAAAGTTTGTCAGAAGTGGGAATGGAACCCACGCCCACATACGTGGACCAGAAGCCTCGTTCAACCCGTATCACTGGGCAAGGTTTCCCTTGAGTCCGGGCACCTTAGACAACTCGGCCATTCTGACACGACATATCAGCATCAGCAAAAGAAGACATTGACTTTGTGCTGGTAGAAAATTAAAAAAAACAGAGTTTGTCAGAAGTGGTATTCAAACCCATGCCAACATACGTGGACCAGAAGCCTCGTTTATCCCGTATCACTGGGAAAGGTTTCCCTTGAGTCTGGCGCCTTCGACCGCTCGGCCATTCTGACATGATATTTCAGCCCAGCAAAGGAGACACTGACTTTGTTCTTGTAGTAAAGTAAAAAAAATTCAGAAGTGGGAGTCGAGCCCACGCCCACATACGTGGACAGGAAGCCTCGTTTAACTCGTATCACTGGGCATGGTTTCCTTTGAGTTTGTTGCCTTAGACCACTCGGCCATTCCAACACGATACATCGGCCCCAGCAAAAGAAGACACCGACTTTGTGCTGGAAGTAAAGTAAAAAAAGTTTGTCAGAAGTGGGATTCGAAATCACGCACACACACGTGGACCAGAAGCCTCGTTCAACTCGTATCACTGGGCAAGGTTTCCCTTAAGTCTGGCGCCTTAGACCACTCGGCCATTCTGACATGATATATCAGCCCCTGCAAAGGAAGACACTGACTTTATGCTGGTAGGAAAGTAAAAAAAGGTTAGTAGAAGTGGGATTCGAACCCACGCCCACATACGTGGACCAGAAGTCTCGTTCAACCCTTATCACTGGGCAAGGTTTCCCTTGAGTCTGGCGCCTTAGACTACTCGGCCATTCTGACACGACATATCAGCTTCAGCAAAAGGAGACATTGACTTTGTGCTGGTAGAAAATTAAAAAAAACAGAGTTTGTCAGAAGTGGGATTCAAACCCACGCCCACATACGTGGACCAGAAGCCTCGTTCATCCCGTATCACTGGGAAAGGTTTCCCTTGAGTCTGGCGCCTTCGACCACTCGGCCATTCTGACATGATATTTCAGCCCAGCAAAAGAAGACACCGACAATGTGCTGGAAGTAAAGTAAAAAAAGTTTGTCAGAAGTGGGATTCGAAATCACGCACGCACACGTGGACCAGAAGCTCGTTCAACTCGTATCGCTGGGCAAGGTTTCCCTTGAGTCGGGCACCTTAGACCACTCGGCCATTCTGACATGATATATCAGCCCCTGCAAAGGAAGACACTGACTTTTGTGCTGGTAGTAAAGTAAAAAAATTAGCAGAAGTGGATTTCAAAACCACGCACACATACGTGGACCAGGAGCCTCGTTCAACCCGTATACCTGGGCAAGGTTTCCCTTGAGTCTGGCGCTTTTAGGACCACTCGGCCATTCTGACATGACATATCAGCATCAGCAAAGGAGGACACTGACTTTGTGCTGGTAGGAAAAGTAAAAAAAACAGAGTTTGTCAGAAGTGGGATTTGAACCCACGCCCAACATACGTGGACCTGAAGCCTCGTTCATCCCGTATCACTGGGAAAAGTTTTCCCTTGAGTCTGGCGCCTTCGACCACTCGGCCATTCTGACATGATATTTCAGCCCAGCAAAGGAGACACTGACTTTGTTTCTGGTAGTAAAGTAAAAAAATGCCAGAAGTGGGATTTGAACCCACGCCCACATACGTGGACCAGAAGCCTCATTCAACCCATATCACTGGGCAAGGTTTTCCCTTAAGTCTGGCGCCTTCGACCACTCGGTCATTCTGACATAATAAATCAGCCTCAGCAAAAGAAGATACTGACTTCATGCTGGTAGTAAAGTAAAAAAATTGCCCGCAGCTTCCCTCGGGGGAACACTGAGGAGGATGCGGAAGTCTCTCAGCGGCTTCACCGTTCTCTAAGTTGAGAATCTTCCGCTCGACGCCGACGTTTACGTTCGGCGTCGCGAGCTCTTCTCTGCGCTGCCTTGTCTTCGGACGACGACGAACGACTTGCTTGCGGTTCCGCCAACAGTTTGGCCGGCACTGGTCGAAGGGACGTCGATCATTCTGTTGTGGATTCGTTGGCATTCATTTCACGGCGACTTCGGACGTCGACGGCGCCGTACAAACCAATGGACGAGCGGCAACTTAGCGAGCGAGCGCCGACCTTGAGTATATATACAGCGCGACAGCGCATGCGCTGTCAGCTGTCGAATGTTCTCGAAGGAGAAGCGCACGCGCGGCACAGATGGCGATGGCGCGACGGCGCATGCGCTGTCAGCTGTCGAATGTTCTCAAAGGAGAAGCGCGCGCGGCACAGATGGTGGGCGACGGCGCGACGGCGCATGCGCGCGCGTCAGCTGTCGAATGTTCGAGAAGCGGTGCGGACGGCGCGGACGGCGCACTACAAGGCGCGAATATAAGATGCTTCCGCATCTAAAAAAGTTTGTCAGAAGTGGGATTTGAACCCACGCCAACATACGTGGGACCAGAAGCCTCGTTCAACCAGTATCAGTGGGCAAGGTTTCCCTTGAGTCTGGCGCCTTCGACCACTCGGCCTGTCTGACACGATATATGAGCCCCAGCAAATCGGGACACTGACTTTGTGCTGGTAGAAAAGTAAAACAACAGAGTTTTCAGAAGTGGGAATCAAACCCACGCCCACATACGTGGACCAGAAGCCTCGTTTAAACCCGTATCACTGGGCATGGTTTCCTTGATTGTGGTGGCTTAGACCTTTCGGCCATTCTGACACGATACATCGGCCCCAGCAAAAGAAGACACCGACGTTATGCTGGTAGGAAAGTAAAAAAGGTTAGTAGAAGTGGGATTCGAACCCACGCCCACATACGTGGACCAGAAGTCTCGTTCAACCCGTATCACTGGGAAAGGTTCCCTTGAGTCTGGCGCCTTAGACAAACTCGGCCATTCTGACACGGCATATCAGCATCAGCAAAAGGAGACATTGACTTTGTGCTGGTAGAAAATTAAAAAAAAACAGAGTTTGTCAGAAGTGGGATTCAAACCCATGCCAAACATACGTGGACCAGAAGCCTCGCTCATCCCGTATCACTAGGAAAGGTTTCCCTTGAGTCTGGCGCCTTCGACCACTCGGCCATTCTGACATGACATTTCAGCCCAGCAAAGGAGACACTGACTTTGTTCTTGTAGTAAAGTAAAAAAAAGTTGTCAGAAGTGGGATTCGAACCCACGCCCTCATACGTGGACCAGAAGCCTCATTCAACCCATATCACTGTGCAAGGTTTCCCTTAAGTATGCGCCTTCGACCACTCGGCCATTCTGACATGATATATCAGCCTCAGCAAAAGAAGATACTGACTTTATGCTGGTAGTAAAGTGAAAAAAAGTTTTGTCAGAAGTGGGATTCGAACCCACGCCCAAATACGTGGACCAGAAGCCTCGTTCATCCCGTATCACTGGGAAAGGTTTGCCTTGAGTCTGGCGCCTTCCGACCACTCGGCCATTCTGACAAGATATTTCAGCCCAGCAAAGGAGACACTGACTTTGCTCTGGTAGTAAAGTAAAAAAAAATTTTGTCAGAAGTGGGATTCGAACCCACGCCCACATACGTGAACCAGAAGCCTCATTCAAGCCATATCACTGGGCAAGGTTTCCCTTAAGTCTGGCGCCTTCGA